>MJUU01046950.1:65304-79804 GCA_002080025.1 Modiolus philippinarum | reverse complement strand
GCTTGAGTGGCTTGCATTCAAATTTACATTTTAGTTCATATCTCAGTTACTATGCATAGTACAATAATCTAACTGTGCATGTGCATGCATCTCTATTGGTAGGTTAGCATCCAGGCAAAATAAGGTCACTTTGACCTATATTTTCCGCTTGAGTGACTTACATTCAAGTTTACGTCCAATTTAGATCTCAGTCACATTCAAGTTTACGTCCAAGTTCAGATCTCAGTCACTGTACATGGTAGGATCATCTAACCTTGCATGTGCATGCATCTCTAATGGTAGATCAGCATCGAGGCAAAATTAGGTCACTTTGATCTATATTTTCCGCTTGAGTGACTTACATTCAAGTTTACGTCCAAGTTGATATCTCAGTCACTGTACATGGTAGGATCATCTAACAGGGTTTATTCTAGGATTTTGAAAGCTTTAGTCACTTTTGCGGAGAGCGACAGTCACTTTTTAAAGCTCTATCTATGTTTTACAGATAAAGACTAAAGCAATACAAAAGGGAACATATCAGATTATGTAACTTTTGAGATCTATTTATACACTTGTAATGAGCTCCTTCTAATAGCTAGTTTTCATTTGAACATCAACTTTTGATAGAATAATATATAGAATGAAATTAATTTGGAATATAAAGAGAATTTTTCAATCGAATTGTGTTCATTTTTTTATAGGTTAAAACAAGTACAAGTATCCCCCTCCCCCTTTTCATTGATGCTCATTTCGTATGCTGTGTATCATAGCAACGTATTATTTACAGTATTCTGCTTTGTTGTTGAGCTTATGTAAGCAATTCTTTGGAATAAATTTCATGTTTATCATCAGAGGTTATGTTTTACATCAAAATTTAGTTTGAATATTCTCTTCAATAGCAAAATGAAAGTTGAGAGGAAATCACAAAGAAGTTGTAATTTTGAACAAAGTCGGAAACGACTATGTACCAGTATTTCAATCCATATAAAATTGGAAAGGCTGCAAAAAGCAACAGAATTTGTTGGAAATTTATTTAATTTAAATTGGGAATGAGACATTGATCTTATATATTGGGAGTAATTTATTTGTACACCTGTAAGACGTTTATATATGCACATGCGCAATTGGAATGTTGTGGATAGAAACGAAAGTAGGACCGGCAAAATATTCTGTTGAAATTTAAAACTTTAAGCAAAATAACTTAAGATATTATCATTTCATGGCTTCCTGATAATTAAATTATATTTAATGATTGTACCTGATTGGTGATTTGACAACTACATGTACTGTATAGTTGATTACCTGTAATTATCGGATTAGCAATTTACCTGTAACAACATCACCTTTGTGATTAATTAATTGGCTTGGGGTTGTAAACTTGTCATAAGTATGACACTGAATATAATTTCTTAATATTTTAATGAGAAAAAGTTTACAATGAAGAAATTTAAGTGACGAAAGTGGTTCAGAAAACTTTCGTCATTTTGAAATCTGTTTCGTAAAATACGAAAGTGACGAGCGCTAGAAAAATCACTGATCTAACCTTGCATGTGCATGCATCTCTGATGGTAGGTCAGCATCAAGGCAAAATTAGGTCACTTTGACCTATATTTTCCGCTTGAGTGACTTACATTCCAGTTTACGTCAAGTTCAGATCTCGGTCACTGTACATGGTATGATCATCTAACCTTGCACGTGCATGCATCTCTGATGGTAGGTCAGCATCCAGGCCAAATTGGGTTGCTGCGACAAAGTGCCATAACGAGGTGAACTTTGTAATCGTTGATTACCTATGTTTTCTTTTCTCAAAGATATGTTATGGTTATGAATCAGCTGTTTTGAAATTAACATTTACATCATTGGAATTAGCAATAAACCTCTTTAAGGATTATCACTCACACAAGTTTATTTTATCAAGGATTTTAAATTATTATTTTTATACGACCGCAAAAAATTTTAGGTCGTATAATGGTATGGTGCTGTCGTTGTCGTCATTGTCGTCCGGCGTCGTCCTCTGTAGACACTTTTGATTTTGGTCAATAACTTAAGTTCCAGTTGACCAATCCTTATGAAATTTTACCACAGTGTTCCTTGGCACAATAGTAAGGCAGGGGTGGGTTTTGGACATTTTTGCCCCTCCCGTTTTTAAAAAAGGGGCCAAAAAGGGCAAAATTGGGTGTTTTCTCATATTTGGCTGTAGAATATTTATTATTTATTGGATTTTGATGGGGTTTCTTTCATTGTGTTCCTAATTAAATTTACTATCAGGAATATGTCAACAGATTTTATGTGGCATGTACCGTTCAGGAAATAAATGGGGCCCAAAAGGGGCAATTTTTAAAAAATTATTTTTTTTATTTTTAGTCCAATTTTGATCCATTTTTTTGCAATGGATTCTTTTTGAAAATAAACATAGAGATGCACCATCAGATTTTTGATCATTTGTTTCTTTTCCGAGCTATGAGAGTCCAAATGGGGACAAAATTGCTAATTTGCAGATTGCCTAAAATTTTTATTATTCATCTGATTTCGATTTTTTTTTCTTTGGATTCCTCTTGATATAAGCTTTCAGCAGTATTTCAACAGACTTTGTGTAGCTCTTACCATTTCCAAGCTACAAGGGGTCAAAGGGGCCAAAATTGCAATTTTTNGAAATATGTGAAATCTTTATTTTTCATCTGATTTCGATGGGATTTTCTTCTTTGGATTCCTCTTGATATAAGCTTTCTGTATATTGTTGACATACCTCTTACCATTTCCAATATATATAAGGAATTATAAGAGCTAATTTTTAATTCCTTAGTTTGTGTGCAGCAAATTACTTGGTCAACTTCTTTATTGTGTCCATTTAATTACTGTATCAAGCTCTTTACTGTGTCCTCATTCATTTTGAATTACACTTGTTCAGATTTCGGTGTTCGACATGCTGCGGTCATAGTTTTTGAAAGTCCGAAAATCTGACAGAAATACATAAATATGACCAGCGAACATCCTTAATGTAGTGCTGTTGCATCATGATGCACTTGATCAAGTCTTTTTTAATAAGATTTTAAAATATTTTAGGTTAATAATGAAACTGTACCCTCAGGGAAAGAATGTGAACCTATATTACTGAATGTGTCCTATGGTAACAGTCAGCTGTTCATTAGAGGATTTTCTAAGTCTATGACCTTGGAAGAATTCAAGGTCATCGTTAGTGAGAAAACTGGTATTGCTGTTAAAAATCTGAAACTGAAAAGAATTGTTAATCAAGGTAAAATTGGGAAAAAATTAAATCTTAACAGTACAATCTATTTTGTATGTTGCATTTAAAAAAAAACATGTTGATTGATTTTTAAATGGGAGAAATATAGAATCTATCCTTTCAAGTCGTTGATTATCATAGTTCTACTGTTGAAAGGGTTAAACTTTAACTGTTCGAGCTTTAGCAAGAACTTTTATGTTTAACACTTGAGACAGTAGAACTATGCTAATGAACCACTTGCAAATGATAGATTTTATTAATTAATGACATTGTCATTAATTTTTAGTTTCTACCCTGTCAGGGGCCTCTACAATCAATACTGTGTCATCACCGGATATGAAATTTACATTACATGGAAATCAACAATTGCAAATATATATATATGTGATTCAAAATAAATGAACAATGTATGCTTTGAGTTAATACTTTTTACATTGATTTATACTCGAAATGAATTTATTTAAGGTATATTTTGCTATTTGAAGAAAAGTTTGTGACCTTTTTAATATCCAATGAAATTGCGAGATCAATTAACCCACATGTTGGAGAACACTTTGATCTCCCATGCTTTGAAATTGACGAGAACAGCATAAGAATTAGAGAAAATAGAATTGAACCTGAAGCTTGCATTGCTTCTTCCCCCTCCTCCATTTTTTATTCTTATGTATTATTTAATTTTACAAGCTGAGCATGCCTGAAAGTTAGCAGACAATAGTTCTGCAAATACTTTAGCTGACATACACCTGTCTGAGAAATAAACATCAGCCACATAAAGCTATAATTTCTTGCCATTATAGAGAAAGGTGTCCCTTGTATGTTTTTGGGAGACAATGAAACATTTTTAAAGAAATATCTTAAAATCTATGTGTTTTTTTACAGCTTTTTTGGCTTTCTTGATGTAGGGTATAGACATACTTCACAATATAACTTACTAACTATTATCAGTTAGAACAAAAAATGAAGAATGTTGGGATTCAGAAAATTTGCAATTTAGAATTGATACTTTAGATTTTCTGAGAATTCATTGTTATTCCAGATACCAATCCAAAGTTGATAGATTTTACCAATGATTTTCTGGATATAACATTAGAATCATTAAAGTTAAAAGATGGAGATGAAGTAATGGTTGAAGATAAAGCAGGGTGAGGAAATAGATCAGGAGATCAGTAAGGGGGGACATTGTGATGGGTACTAATTTGGCATAATTAATAAATTGAAGTACATTGGCAAACAAATACAGAACAAACATATGAAATACATCATACTTTTGTAAATCTTACAATTAAATTACTGTTGTGCTCTTGGTTAGAACATTTTACCAAAAAGTCCGAGAGGCAAAAAAAAGCAGGTGGAAAACTACCCGAAGCATCTTCGACTGGTACAGGCAATTCAAAAGAAAATATTTTAGGGCTCTTGAAATATATCTCCAAAATAAGTCACTCAAATGTAACTCTTAATTTTTATATGACCGCAAAAATTTTGATGCCGTTTTTTGCAATGGATTTCTTGGGGCTATTCCAGCAAAACATACATTGGACGCGGGGAAGGCACTTAAAACTCGTCATGACCCCCCCCATAGATGCAAAATAGAAATTTTTTCTATTTGCTCATGAATTCAGACTTGAATAATAACACCCACCCATAGCAGCAATTTGAAAGTGCAATTTCTCTAAATATGTGAAATCTTTATTTTTCATCGGATTTTGATGGGATTTTTTTCTTTGGATTCCTCTTGATATAAGCTTTCAGTACTATGTCAACGGATTTCGCGTAGCTTTTACCGTTTCTGAGCTACTAGGGGTCAAAGGGGTCAAAATTACAATTTTTCAATATATGTGAAATCTTTATTTTCCATTGGATTGCGATGGGATTTTTTTCTTAAGATTCTTCATGATAGTAGCTTTCAAAGATATGCCAGCGGATTTCAAGTAGCTCCTACCGTTTCCGAGCTATAAGGGGTGAAAGGGGCCAAAATTGCATTTTTTTCGAAATATTAGAAATTTTTATTTTTCATCAGAATTTGATGGGACTTTTTTCTTTTGATTCCTCTTGATATAATGTAAGCTTTGGCATTTTGTCAACGGATTTGGTGCAGCGCTTACCGTTTCTGAGCTAAAAGGGGTCAAAGGGGCTGAATTTTCAAAATATGTAAAATCCTTTATTTTTTTGTTGGATTTTAATGGGTTCAATTCTTTGGATTCCTTTTATCATATTGTTAAAGTAGTATGTTGACCATTGACCAATTTGATATACCTCCTACCATTTCCGATCTATATAAGGAATCATTAACGCTAATTTTTATATTTGCATTAGTTTGTGTGCAGCTAATTACTGGGTCTAGTTTTTTATTGTGTCCATTTAGTTACTGTATCAGGCTCTTTACTGTGTCCTCATTCATTTTGAATTACACTCGTTCAAGTTTCAGTGTTCGACATGCTGCAGTAGTATCATGCTGCGCTCGGCGTAGCCCTTTATTAGTAAATTAAAATAGTGCAATAAATTTAGAAAATCTTTAATTTGTAGCAATATCATGGTTATTGAAGAGACTTTGATTTAGTTTTATCTGTTTATTTACTAGGTCACCCAGACAAGACAGAATTATACAGAATAAAATTAAAACATCATTTCCTATATATATAGATAATCACTGCAGTGAGGTAAGTTGAAAAAAATAAAGGTATTTCATACCTTGGAAAGAAAAAGCAAAAACTTTTGGCTAGGGGTGATAGAAATGACTTGCAAACTTTTTCCTGAGGCCATATGCACAAGGTAACAGTTGCGAGTCATTTCCAGCATATAGGGACAACAGTCTTCGCTATTTTTTATGCCCCCGCGACGAAAAGTCTGGGGCATATTGTTTTACCCTTGTCCGTCCGTCCGTCCGTCCGTACGAATGAAAAACACAACTATTCATGTTATTTAGAAAGTTTGCAAACAAATTCCAACTACTTCAAAGGAATCTAACTTACAATAAGTAGATGTGCACACACATATCTTTTGGAATATTCAAAATGGCCTCAGTTGCCATGGAAACTGAAAAAAGGCGTGAAAATTCAAAGTGCCTCAAATTTGATGAAACTTTACAAGAAGGATGTCTAGCACCCATAGAAATGATTTTGGGTCTCAGAATTTTCAAAATGGCTGCCATTGCCATGGAAACTAGAAAAAGGTGGGAAAATTCAAAGTGCCTCAAAATGGATGAAACTTTACAGGAAGATTGCCTAGTACCCATAGAATTGGTTTTCGGACTTGGAACTTCCCTTTTATATATTTTGGAAAAAAGGGAGGCATATCTTTGTGTCCATACTTGAACTGTGTCAACACCTGTATTGTGTCAACACACACTCAAATATGCACTTGCCATATTTATTCAGGGTTCAATGAGCGGGGGCATAATTGGTTGCCATCGGTGACAGCTCTAGTTTTTAAATGATTATGAAATAACTTTTTTATTAAGTTATATAAACAATAAAATAATTCTACACGGAAAGGATTTGAATGACATGGCACTACATATATATATTGGGGCAATGAACAGTTCTGCCAGAAGTTGGAGAACTATTCATGGTTCCGCCTGGAGTAAGAATTTTTATAAAGATAGTATAGAAAGTTATATTAGTAAAGAGAAATAATCTAAATGTATTTTATTTCCCTACAAAGCTTCTTTGTACTCTTCAAAAAATCCGACCAACCTTCTGCCCATCTGACAATCCATAGGTCTGTCTGTCTGTCATCATAGTAACTGCTAATTGATGATAAGCAGTATAATTTTAAAAGTCAATTGAGCATTAAGTGCACATTTGTCCAATTATAAGCAGTGTAAATCTTTGTTCATGAAACTTTTCATTACCTTAAAACAAGAGTTATATAATCATTTTAATTAAATTCACATCAATACAACATAAACCAATATCTGCAATATGTAGTTAATTTATTGATTGATTAATATCACTTGCTATTATTTAAATGAGTCTTAAGGTAGTACAGGAGTTTAAAATTGCACATCATTCTTGCGCATCTGCCAAAAAATGGAATTCACTCTGGGAATGATGGCAAAATGATTTTAGATGTCTTATAAGAGTTAAATTTGATAAATTATAACACTTTTATGGGGTGACCATGCAGATTTTCTACCTTCGCAGCAAACTTCTGTTCTATTAAGGGGAGATAATTTGTATAGAAATAATAGGAAAAAATCAGTTTTTCACCATTTATTCAAAAATAAGCTCGGTGACCCCCAATTTTTTTTCAGGCAAATTGAAGGCAAAGTTGAGGGGGACTATTTGAGTACCCTCGGCGTCCACGTCCGCATCCGCGTCTGTGTCTGCGTCTGCATCCGTGTCCGCGTCCGCGTCCTCGTCCGCATTTGGGTATATATCTTGGGAACTATAAAGGATAGGGTCATCAAACTTTGTGTGCAGGTGTATCTTGGGTTGTCTCACTGTCCCAGGAAAAATAGGTCTCTCTGGCCTATATTTCACGCTTGATCGCCGTACATTTAATTTTAGGTCCGAGTTCATATCTCAGGTACTGTGCATGGTAGGATCATCTAACCTTGCATGTGCATGCATCTTTGGCGGTAGGTCAGCATCCAGGCAAAATTAGGTCACTTTGATATACATTTCCCCCATGATTGACTTACATTAAAGTTTACATCTGAGTTCATATCTCAGGTACTGTACATGGTAGGATTGCCTAACCTTGCATGTGCATGCATCTTTGCTGGTAGGTCAGCATCCAGGCAAAATGAGGTCACTTTGACCTACATTTTCCGCATGATTGACTTACATGTTTACATCCAAGTTCATATCTCAATTACTGTACATGAATATAACATAATACAGTGGAACCTGTCTAATCCGACACACTGTGGGACCATAAAAATGTGTCAGATTATACAGGTTGTCGGAAAACTCGGGTTTAAAAAGCAAATGAAAGCTATTTTTGGACCAATAAATTATGTCAGATTTGACAGGATGTTGGAATACTCAGGTGTCGGATTAGACAGGTTGCACTGTAGTTCCATTTTCAGTTACTGTATGTTACATGTTAATGTAAACTTAGGTATGCATCCCTCCTTCTTGTTGAGCAGTATCAAGGCAAAGTTATATTATTGTGACCGTATGCCACAACGAGGCAAACTTTGTAATGGTTGATTACCTATGTTTATTTTATTTTTTGTATGCTCTAACAAAAATGTATAATTCATGAAAATATCTGGAAATTCTATCTGACAGTTTTTTGAACCCCCATACCACCTTAATTGAGAAACTATAGTGAACAAACTCAGTATTCAATACATGCAGTTAGACATTTTAATTTGAAGACAGAATATCAAGTACACAATGAATAGATATCTACTGTTAGGTGAACAATTTAGAGGCATGACCAAGAGAAATTTGTGCTCAATATATTGTTCTATTATCTTTTTCAGGTTTTACATGATAGTAATAGAAAAATAAGAATAGAAGTGACATCAGATATGGTAAATAGAGAGTATTGCATAATTTCAGATTGTAAGACAAATTGTTCTTAGGCACCCCTTCATTTCATTTAAAAGTTATTAATTTCCATTTTTTATACCCCGCCACACATAGTGGCGAGGTATTATGTGATACCCCAAGGCGTGTGTCCGTCCGTCCGTCCGTCTGTCCGTCCCTCGAAGGTTTCCAACTAATAACTTGTGAACGAAATAACATAAGGTCTTCAAACTTGGTGTGTAACTTCTTTACCACAAAACTCAGGCCAAGTTCGATTTTGGGTTCAGAGGTCTAAGGGGTTCTGGAGTTATGCCCCTTGAAACTTTGAAATTTTGCGAATTTTAGGGTTTCCGACTGATAACTTGTGAATGAAATAATAGATTGTCTTCAAACTTGGTATGTAACTTGTATACCACAAAACTCAGGCCAAGTATGATTTTTGGTTCAGACGTCCAAGGGGTTCTGGAGTTATGCCCCTTGAAACTTTGAAATTTTGTGGAACGTGGAGGGGTATCATGTAATGCTCCATTACTATTTTTCCATATCGATAAAGTAAAAATAAAAACATCTCCTACATTGCTATAATGAAAAAAATGCAGTCATTACTCTTTTGGAAAAGAAAAAATGAAAAATGACTGTGCATCCATTGCTCACTGGTTTTCATGGAAAATTGCCTATGCACTAAGAAATAAGATTTGCTTGAACTTAGAGATTTCTGAGATAAAAGATTAGAACATGATATAGAGTAAATCTGCATCTGAATAAGAAAAAAAATATATGGAGGTCTCTCCTTAACCCAATACATATATTTATAGTCTTCAGTCAAAACCAAACTTACTGATAGTCACAATTGTCTTTAGATGGTCCCTTCCTAAAAAGGTATCTGGCAGGTTTGTACTTAATCCAAGATGGCCAACAGTGTGGAACATAGTTTTAAATGAGACCTTTTGAAAAACACATTCAAAACTCTTCTTCTGAGACTTTACTAGTTCAGTGGGAACCAAACTTACATTGGCATACTGAAAGAGCATTTATATGTGTGTAAAGAATAGTAATTTTGGTCCTACATATCAAGCAGGAATTATTGTGTTCTGACAGAATGCTAGTATTGCTGTTGTTGCACATGGGGAAAATCAGTTTTATTACTATTTTCTTTTACAGACATTAAGTGAAGTGAAAGCTATAGCCTTATCTAAGTTTTGTATTACGGATGCTATTGATGGTGGACGTCTTCGTATTGACCATGAAACATTAGGACTCAGGTCACCATGTAAGTTTTTAACCGGGTTTTCCTGTAGGGAAATCCGGTTATTGAAATGGTGATGTACAGTGGTTGGGCGGCCGGGCAGCTACTTTTGTAGATGTTTATATTTTCGGGGATTTTTCATCATACAATTTTCCAGTAGTTATGCCCCTTTTTTCATAGAAATTTATAGGCATTTTGCCCATATGCTTGTAAGCACAACTCCTCTGTAACAGTTCAACGTAATTTCATGAAACTTTGTATGTAACCATCTTTGCTAGCCAAGGGTTACGATCCACTGCTCTCCTCTTCACCCTTGGCAGATTGAGCCACAATTTGTGAAACATCAGTTTCAAATTATCTCCCTTTGAAGTAAGAGTTTCAGTATGATTTTTTGTAATAATTAAAGATTATTTATTGCATCTAATAATACAACAATTCACAATATATTTAACTACAAGGAAATAAACCTTCAAAAGTAAAGAAAGATGATAAAATCATGGAAATTTTGCAAAAAAGAAAAATCACTAAACACCATATTTTAAGTTTCATTGTTACGATATATTTTTAAAATCTGAATGTAAGCTCATTGATTGGCTGCAGCGAAGGTTAACTGCAACCAATCAAAAATGTGAATTTGAGACTACAGAAGTCCAGCTTGATCTGCCAAAGGTGAAGATGAGAGAAGCAAATCGTAACCCTTGGCTAGCGAAGATGGTATGTAGCAAGCACATCATATGTAGATGTGCACATTTTCGGGAATTTTTCATCAAACAATTTTTCCAGGAGTTATGACATTTTGAACTTAGAAATTTATAGGTGTTTTGACCATATGCTTGTAAGCGCAACTCCTCTGTAACCATTCAACAAAATTTCATGAAACTTTGTAAGTAGCAAGGACATCATATGTAGATGTGCATATTGTCAGGGATTTTTTATTGTACAATTTTTATACGCCCGTCGAAAGACGGACGTATCATGGTATACCCTCCATCCCTCCGTCTGTCCGTCCGTCCGTTAACTTTTTGGTTTCCAGAGATTTTTTCTGTAACCGCTTGACATATTGATTTCATATTTGGTATATGACTATATCTAGGTGAAATACAGATCAAGTTTAAATTTGGTTCCAGTCGGTTGATTTTGTACAGAGTTATGGCCCTTGGACTTAGTGAAATTTCGAAAAAATATAGGTTTCCGGAGTTTTTTTCTGTAACCGCTTGACATTTTGATTTGATATTTGGTATATTACTATATCTAGGTGAGATACAGATCAAGTTAGAATTTGGTTCCAGTTGGTTGAATTTGTACAGAGTTATGGCCCTTGGACTTAGTGAAATTTTGAAAAATATATGTTTCCGGAGTTTTTTTTCTGTAACCGCTAGACATCTTGATTTCATATTTGGTATATGACTATATCTAGGTAAGATACAGATCAAGGTCGAATTTGGTTCCGATGGGTTGAATTTGTACAGAGTTATGGCCCTTGGACTTAGTGAAATTTTGAAAAATATAGATTTCCGGAGTTTTTTTCTGTAACCACTTGACATATTGATTTGATATTTGTTATATGAGTATATCTAGTCGAGATACAGATCAAGTTCGAATTTGAATTCGGTTGGTTGATTTTGTACAGAGTTATGACCCTTGGACTTTGTAAATTTTTGAAAAACATCAGTTTCTCCGCCTTTTCTTTACAATGTGTGAATATGTTGATTTGATATATTAAGTTTATGATTGTATGTTTATAAATCATGGATTAAGTTTAAATTTGGTTCCTGTTTGATGATTTTTGTGGACAGCTATGGCCCTTGGACTTAATATTTTTTGAAAATTCATTTTTTTACATATTAATTTGATATTTGTTGACTGGTTACATCTTGGTAAGGCACATATTCTGTTTGATTTTTTTCAATCAAAATTTTGTTGTGGTCCAACAATGCCATAAAGTTCGAGTTGACAGTGGACGGGCGTATCATGCGCTCTTGGCGCAGCAGTTTTTTTTAAGGAGTTATGCCCCTTTGAACTTTTGAACTTTTGTTTGACTTTTAAGTAAAGTATACCTTTTCAGTGATTTTTAAGAGTGATGGCATACACTGCACATAATGACAATTTTTCACACAAGTACCTATTTCTCCATTCAAATAGTAAAGGAAAACCCGGTTTGATGTCGTATCGACATCCATTTCTTGTTATATTGTAGATTTAGGTTTTTGTTATTAGGCATTCAGGGTTCATTTTAATAGCAGACATCTGATGACTACTTAAGTGCTCTGTCGAAAAATAACATAAAATCTAAATGTGATACAAGGATTTTCACACAAATGAATTTGATCCATAATCTCTGCACAAATTTGCACACTGCAGCAAGAGAAAGTGCAGTTAAAAAAATAAAGGTATAAAACAAATAACCCTTCTTCCATCATATCAGTTTTTGTCTTGCCTGCGACAAATGTCTCGAAGGCCAGACATAGTGACCATAGTTTCCAATGTAGGCATCATTGACAACATTTGGTTAACTCAAATGTTAAACTTTTTTTGAACTTCAATAATTTATGAATTCTGACTCAATATCACTGAAATTTGAGTTCAATGGTTAGATTTCAGAAATGTTTGATTCCAGTTTTGGTCATTTTTGTGAAACTCTCAAGACAAGCAATTTTTTGGAATTCTTATCAGCAGCAATGCGTTTTGCGTGAATTGTAGCAAAATTTTTTTTTTTAATGCTTAGATTTCAAAAATTTTGATTTCAAGTTAGACAAGCAATTTTTTTTGAGTTCTTGTTAGCAACCATGTTGACAGAAAATGTGATGGCTGGATACCAAAGCCTAAAAAGTTTCTGAACCCCCAGAGCTTGAGCTCTTGAGCAGCCCATGACCCCAGGTTGTGAGAGGACTGCACTTCGAGGGGTCAAAACTCCTATTTTTCTTCAAATGGGGTTGGCATCTCTGCTTTATAAATTATTTGCATAATGTATACCAAGTATATGTTTGAAATTATTCATATCAGGTAATAAAAAGAGAAGACAAGAGCATAGCTAACATCCAAATACAGTCAAACTTCAATAGATTGAACACCCAAGGGACAGATGAAAACAGTTTGAGCTAGAGGGGTGTTTGAGTTATCGTAGTCGAACTGTGTTTGAATCATAACAAAAGGGTCCAGAAAAAGGATTTGAGACTTCTTCCGTAAATGGTGGTTTACAGTGGGAGATGACCCATGTGAGATCGATGCACACGACCTCATCTCACACCAGTAAATGACCAACCAGACATGTCGATTTTTGTGATACAACAATCGCAACCATGACTTAACGTCATAAAACCTCTGACGTCACGAAGAATACTCAAATGGCGATAATGTTGTTCAAACAGTAAAGGTTACCAGACGTTTCTTTTCGCTTTTTACGGAAGAAATAGGATCTTGCATAAGATCAAAATTAAAGGTCGGGATATCTTTCACTAGTGTAAGAAATTCTACGTCTTTTCGTTTCGCTGCGCTCCACTCGAGAAAAGACGAAATTTCTTACACTTGTGATAGATATCCCAATCTTTAATCTGACCTTATGCAAGATCCTATTAATCTATAGTGTTCTAGTTAATTCATTTTGAGCCATCGAGGTTCAAATGTATGTTTACTGACTGTACCATACTGTATGATAGAGAATCTAGTTATCATAGAGAAATTATACAACTTTTTTACTCCATTATTCGCTTGATGTCTGCTGTAATTTTTTGTTGAAGGAACACCTCTTCTAAAAATACTCTGCCATTTAGAACCAAACTTTGATAAATTGCCATTAGCAGGGAATGTCTTAATATTATTATGGGTTATGTATTATATTTTGATGAATATTGGGTCTCTGACATGCTGTGTATGTATATATCCTACTGATAGTGCAGTACATTGCCAAAAAAACATGTGAAAATCATTAAAATGTTTCCATGATTATGTCATGTAATATCTGTCACTGATCCTTTAAATTCCCATGTCACCTGACTTGCTGTAAACCAAGTACTTTTTACAAGCTATTTACATGTATTTTCCTTATCTTTGCAAGCATGAAAATAAAGGGAAAATGAATTGTTGTGAATATTTCTAATCCTGAAAAAAATGCACCAACAAAAATAGCAAATCACTATAATTACCCAGTTTTCATCATTAGATTCACGAGAAGTGACAAAGCAGGTAATAAATTATCTGCCAAAAATAACCAATCAGATTTGAGGATTAGTCAGGTAATTTGACTTCAGCAGAATAGGAAGGTTTGCGAACTTACATTAGCATTTTTGGTTGGCAAAGTCGTAGTCGGACCACTATTTAACAATGTAAAAGAAATTTTTACCTTTCATAATTTTTTTTATTATCCAGCCGATTTTGGATCTGAAAATGCATAATAAACTTGAAGATTTTCATATTTTCCTTCTGCTGATTTACTTTTTAGCTCACCTGACCTGAAGGGTCAGTGTGAGCTATTGCCATCACTTGGCGTCCGTCGTCCGTCCGTCCGTTAAACTTTTCACATATTCATCTTCTCCTCTGAAACCACTGAAGCAA
>MJUU01046950.1:51850-61959 GCA_002080025.1 Modiolus philippinarum | reverse complement strand
GAACTTAGGTTTAACATTGGACCCTATGGGAAAATTCACATTTTCTTCTTCTGCTCTGAAACCACTGAAGCAAATTCAACCAAACTTTACAAGAATGATGAACTGAAGGTCCTTAACAAAGATTTCTCATTTCATTCCGATTCAATATAAAACATGGCCACCAGCACAGAACATTTTGGCCCTATGGGAAATTCACATAAAAAACATGGCCACCATGCAGAACATTGAAAACCCTGCTTCAGCATTTTGTCAGGTGAGCGATACAGGCTCAGTGTCTGAGCCTCTAGTTAAAAATTTCTTGTGGAAAATTTTATATTTGATTTTTAAAAATGTCAAAATTGCCGAAATTTGTATACTTTACAAAAACTTTAATTATATAGATTTTGAAAATAAATATATTTAAAAAATTAATACCCTGTAAATTGTAAACATTCCAGAATTTCAATCAAAAGGAATTATCAAGATATCTCAATTCACAATTTAGTACGATTATAAAAAAGATAATGACATTTTACATTTTTATGACCAATTATCACTACTTCTTGCCAACCAAATTTACCTTTTAGAGTCTGTGACATCACGGCGAACCTTCCTATATAGCTCAGTATAGATTGATATAATTCTAGTTATAACAATATAAAAAAGATATTCAATGAGAAAAAAAACATGTAAGTTACTGTTTAGTTTTTTTTTTTTCAGTGTATGAGAATCTAACAATAGATGAAGCTAACATCACAAAGGGAAGTAATTTAGTTCTAGAAGCAGGTCCAGCACCTAACAGTAATCAGGTAGGTAGGATTGACCGGTCTCTGTAGATAAGTCAGTGAGAATTAAACTGTCAGTCCAAAATGAATTATCTAAGGACAATGGCAACACCAGAAAAAAAAAGACATAACATGTCATTGATTACAGCTTAGAAAGAAAAATGAAGACAGGCACACATACACAGACGATCAATATGGACCGAATAAAAAATCTGGTGCGCCGTTGGAGTTCTTATAAGACACCAGCACTGTTGAACATGTCAGTCCGGTGGTGAAGTCAAATCAGGTAGAGAATACAACAATCTTACGCTAATAAGCATAAATTAGGGTAGGAATCTCTTTTAAATTGCTATTCTAGTCTGTGAAGTAAATATAAGGTTCTTTCATAAAGCCAGATTAAGATCCAAAAATGTTCATGAATTTAAGAGAATGTACATTTTTTTTGTTGAATCATAGCTACCAACAGAAAGTCTTGTATTATCTGCTGATTTTTACCAAGAAAGGATTTAGGGTGAGAGGGGCATGGGTGTAAATAGCATACATAATTTCTCTTTTAGAAATCGATGCTTCTCCCAAATGAAATTTTTTTCCAGTATTCTGTTATTAATTTGATTTTTAAAAATTCTTACTTAAATTTTATTTCTAGATGACCTTGACTTTTACCCCTGGTGACCCACAAAGTAGCCTACCAGACATGGAAGTTACAGTAGACAAAATGACAACAGTGAGGGATTGTCTTCAGTGTATGATTCTGAAGTCAGGATTTACAGGTAAAATGTTTGTAATGTATGATTCTCAGGTAAGCAGTTACAGGTAAAATGTGTAAGGTGTATGATTCTTAGGTCAGGAATTACAGGTTAAAATGTCTACAGTGTATGATTTACAGGTAAAATGTCTACAGTGTAAGATTCTCAAGTCAGGATTTACAGGTAAAATGTCTCCAGTGTATGATTCTCAAGTCAGGATTTACAGGTAAAATGTCTACAGTGTGTGATTCTCAAGTCAGAATTTACAGGTAAAGTGTATACAGTGTGTCATTCTAAAGTCAGGATTTACAGGTAAAATGTCTACAGTGTAGGATTCTCAAGTCAACAATTACAGGTAAAAATGTCTTCAGTGTATAATTCTCAAGTCAGGATTTACAGGTAAAATGTCTACAGTGTATAATTCTCAAATCAGGATTTACAGGTGCCTGCCGTGTTTGATTCTCAAGTCAATATTTACAGGTAGAATGTCTACAGTGTGTGGTTCTCAAGTCGGGATTTACAGGTAAAATGTCAACAGTGTGTGATTCTCAGGCCAGGATTTACAGGTAAAATGTCTCCAGTGTATGATTCTTAAGTCAGGATTTACAGGTAAAATAACTAATGTGTGTGATTTTCAAGTCAGTATTTACAGGTAAAATGTCTACATTGTATGATTCTCAAGTCAGGAATTACAGGTAAAATGTCTACAGTGTAGGACTCTCAAGTCAGGAATTACAGGTAAAATGTGTACAGTGTGTGATTCTGAAGTCAGGATTTACAGGTAAAACGTCTACAGTGTGTGATTCTCAAATCAGGATTTACAGGTAAAATGTCTACAATGTAGGACTCTCAAGTCAGGATTTACAGGTAAAATGTCTACAGTGTATGGTTCTCAAGTCAGGGTTTACAGCAGGGATCCAGAAATTTTTGGAACCAATTTCGGTCATTTTTGGGAGGTCAGAACGTGTGGATGAAATTTTTGACATCGTCTTTACTACCCTCCCCCCTTTTTTCAATGATGCTTATTTTAAGCTATGTTTTCTACGCAACGTACGATTCTTGTCTCGTATTCTGGTGCCCGACGTTGTATTATCACTGCATTAGGTTAATAATTCATGTTTATTATCAGCAGTGACGTCCAAATGTCAAAATTACAATTGATATTCCCTTCGATGACAAAACGAAAGTAAACCAAAAGTGACACATGTGTTGTAATTTTGAACAAAATCGGAAACTTCTGTGAAATGCAAACGCATTAAAATTGGAAAGGCTATTCAAGGCATTAACAGAATTCAGTGGGATTTAAATTGATTTTTATTTACAGCAATTTTAGGGTTTTATCGATCTTCGCATAAGTTTTATGAACACGCATGCGCGATCGTAAAGTAAGTAGAAACGAAAGTACCGGTCGGTATAAAGTTGAAATTAAAAAGAAAATATCACGCTTGAAGTAAAATCCTCTATTTCAAACGCTTCCTTTGCCAATATTTACCCCCTGGGTATTTACCACCCCTTGTTATCATCACCACAAAGGTAATTAATTTATAATTGGCAATCAACAAAGGTGTTACCTGTCCTAATCTAGTGCTGTTAATCCGATTAAAGGTGATGACATGTTTATTTAATAATTACATGTTGACATGTAACATCAAATTTAATTAACAGTTTGGTGATTTAAGTCAAATTCTTTATGCATTGTCGTGTAGAATGTCCGATTTTTTTACATACAATTTTTTTGAATGTCCGAAAAGTTGAAATTCATTTCGGTTAAAAATTGAAAATTTTGGTCATGACCGACAAAAAAGTTGCATTTCCGGATCCCTGGTTTACAGGTAAAATGTCTACGTGGTATAATTCTAAAGTCAGGATTTACAGGTAAAATGTCTACAGTATATAATTCTCAAGTCAGAATTTACAGGTAAAATGTCTACAGTGTGTGATTCTAAAGTCAGGATTTACAGGTAAAATGTCTACAGTCTATGATTCTCAAGTCAGTTAAGGTAGATAGACACTGTTGCGCTGCGCAGTTCAATTGTGCATTTGAAAAATAAAGAGTCGGATACGGGTAAGTTTTGGTTTTCGGAGCGGAACAGTAATTTGACAGCTTTTCCTTTGTGGTGACGTCATAATTGACTGACAGATGCGAAACGTCATATTTTGTCTATTTTGCCGCCAATAACTTCCCTTTTCCCGTAAATTACGTTTAATCCAGACACTTTGTGAAATATCTCCGTTACAAGCATGGTGACATATACATTTTTTCATTGTAATCAATAGATCATAGCATAAGCTGTCTATTTACAAAAAATTATAAAATTCTCATGGATAAAAGGTTTATTTCTATTAAGCTGAAAATTAACTTTCCATTTTTTCACCTTGCATTCTTTGTAAATTTAGGTGAAAAAATGGCTAAAAATGAGAAAACTTTGATCTCAGTTCTATAAGAAACAAGCATGGTGACCCATACTTTTTATTACATATTTTGGGTTAGTAGGATTGGTTCTTCAATTGAGCCGACCTATTAAAAAATCTCATGGACATGAACATAAGTGTCTATCTACCTTAAAATGTCTCCATTGTGTGATTCTCAAGTCATGGTTTCCAGTGTATGATTCTCAAGTCATGGTTTACAGGTAAAATGTCTCCAGTGTAGGATTCTCAAGTCAGGATTTACAGGTAAAATGTCTACAGTGCATGATTCTCAAGTCAGGGTTTAAAGTTAAATGTCTACAATGTGTGATTTACAGGCAAAATAATTGAAGATTCTGAATGTCATATCTGGATTTCATAATTGGGAGTAATCAATATAAACATCAACTAATCACTGAACATGATTTTATAGCATAAATTTTAAATATGTATTTAACAAAGAGTTTTGCTTATCTAACTATATAGTTACAAAATGTGAAAAAGGGAAAAAACAACATATAATTTACTGTTTCAAAAATGTTGTCATTCCAGTGATTGTGTTTAAGATTTAGGTATTTTTAAATTGACTTATGATTTATATTTTTGGTGTTTTAAATTGACTTGATATTTACAGTGAGACCTGTTTTAAGAGACCACTCAGGGGAGTAGGAAAAAGTGGTCTTTTAAGACAGGTGGTCTCTTTATAGAGGTCAATTTAATTTAATCTCGCTATGAAGCGTAAATTTTAAGTGGTCTCTTAAAACAGGTTGGTTTCTTAATACAAGTGGTCTCTCAAGTAGGTTTTACTGTATATTTTGGGACAATCAAAATATTTGTGTGATGTTAACTCTCATTACACTAGAAATGAAAAATTGTACACCGTCATTATCAACATATTATAAGTTAGCTTTTACATTTCATTTCTAAAATAATTGTTCATTTGAAATAGTATTCCACGAATATGAATTGTATACCAGTATATCAAATGTTGTCACAAAAAGTTTATAAAAGGTAACAGCATATTTATTACAGTATGTATGGTAATAATTAGAATTGACGAAATAGAGAAAAAAATTGTCAAACTACTTTAAACAATTTGCAACTGCTGAAATGGGTTTTTTTGCCTCTTCAACAAAATGTTTAGGGGCATATTGTTTTCCCTCTGAATTTACTTCTATTAGTCTATGTGTCTGTCTGTTTTTCTGTCAATCCTAACTTACATTTCTGATTGGTACTATAAGATCATAAGTGTCTTACAGTCACAAGCCATCCACAAGCGACATTGTGTTTTGTGTATGTGAGCTTGTTTAGGATAAACCAGTTTGTATTAAATTTCAATTTCAGGTAGTGATTGGCACTTGCAGAAAACCAACTGGTGTGGAGAGGCTGCTGAAGTTTTAGATGACCTTGATCTGACCTTAGAGATGAGTTTAGTTAACCATGGTGACCATCTACTCCTGGTTAAAGGAAGACTTCCACCGAAGGTACTATCAAAATACATGATTATGCCTTTACCAAAATAATTCAACTTTATTTACTGTGGAAGTACTTTTATTCATGGTCATCAGTTTTCGTGGTTTTCATAAATATCACCGTTTTGTGGTTACTTGAATTCATGCTATTAAAGCTCAAGGGGATATATACATTTCCTTGGGCACTTAATTTCGTGGTTTCAGAGAACCACAAAATCTATGAAAATTGGAACCCTTCAAACAATAGTACTTTCTCAGTAATATTTCGAATTATCACTGTACTAATCTTGTATTTCAAAAGTTTTAATGAAGTAAATAAAACAGTAACATGCTAGTGCTCAAAACATAATCTTTAAAACAATGATGATAAATATTGTTGATTCTCTGTTGAAACTTGTCTCATAATGTTGCCTGCCCTGAATTCAAATTTTTAATATATGCCCATACAGATTTTTAAACCCCGCCACACATAGTGGCGAGGTATTATGTGATACCCTCAGTCATGTTTCCATCCATCCGTCTGTCTGTCTGTCCGTCCATCTGTCCCTCCATCCGTCCCCTGAAGGTTTCCGACTGATAAATTATGAAGGAAATAACACAAGGTCTTCAAGCTTCTTATGCAAGTTGTTTACCACAAACTCAGGTCAAGTTCGATTTTTGGTTCAGAGGTCTAAGGGGTTCTGGAGTTATGCCCCTTGAAACTTTGAAATTTTTTGAATTTTAGGGTTTCCAACTGATAACTTGTGAACGAAATAACACAAGATCTTCAAACTTGGTATGCAAATTGTTTACCACAAAACTCAGGTCAAGTTCGGTTTTGGATTCAGAGGTCCAAGGGGTTCTGGAGTTATGCCCCTTGAAACTTAAGAAATTTTGCGAATTTTAGGGTTTCCATCTGATAACTCGTGAACGAAATAACACAATGTCTTCAAACTTGGTATGCAAGTTGTTTACCACAAAACTCAGGTCAAGTTCAATTTTCGGTTCAGAGGTCCAAGGGTTTCTGGAGTTATGCCCCTGTAAACTTTGAAATTTTTCAAATATAGGGTTCCCACTGATAACTTGTGAACGAAGTAACACAAGGTCTTCAAACTTGGTATGTAAATTGATCACAAATCTCAGACCAAGTTCGATTTTGGGTTCAGAGGTTCAAGGGTTTCTTGAGTTATACCCCTTGAAACTTTGAAATTTTGCAAATTTGGGGTTTCCTACTCATAACTTGTGAATGAAATAACATACTGTCTTCAAACTTGTTATGTAAATTGTTTTCCACAAAACACAGGCCAAGTATAATTTTGGGTTCAGCGGATACATAATTCTGGAGATATGCCCCTTTAACTTATAAATTTTGTGAAACATGACAGGATATCATGTAATGCACCATTACTATTTTTGAACTATTAGCCTGACCAGCTCCAAATTTGCCTGCCTCTGGTGGGCAGACTGGCTGGTAATTCCGACTCTAGTCTTACATTCTTTAGAATATCAAGGGACAGGAATCCAATGGTATTTAAAGCTGTAGTGCAAACTGACCAAGTAAATAACTTTTATAAATAAAACAGCACCAAGATATTGCTGTGATCAACCAGCAAATTAAAAGTCTTTACTCAATTCATAGATATAGACCATGGCAATGGATGACAGTGCTATTTAGATCCTGATAAAAATGCAACAATCGTGAGAAATAGCAACATAATTTCAAGGGCATTATTTCAAATCTTACAAGCCTCTTTATAAAAGCAACATTAAGCACATATACTTTACCCCACTGTTGAAGACTTGATCTCTTTATTTTTTGTAGGGATTTATACAGATTTCAGTTTGGTTGTATCCATCTCCAAGGAAACCATTTTGTGATGTTTCAGGGAACACAAGTGGTGGAATGATGAATTGGTTGACTAGTCAGATTCAAAGTAAGTAGCAGTATAACTGAAAAAAATTGGACTATACTGTAAAGAGGGAAATTTTTGCAACAGTTTTATTTTCGTTATTTTCGAAATGAAGAGCAAAAATAAAACTGTTGTGAATGTTTTGATGCAATTGAGTGATTTAGTAGTTCAATAGACAACGGCGAATTCAATAAAATTTTATAAATAAGTGCAGGTGATATGTGTATTTTTCTGTTTTTCAGGTTCATGTACAAAAAAAAAAGTTAAGAAATGTAAGCTTTTTATGAACTATTGCTATGATTTTATTAACTGTCATTGTTGTGCCATCAGATGTTTTGTAGTTAAATATTTTGCTTTATTCCTCAATAAAGATCTACAAACAAAGCTTTCTGTTATTACTGTGGAAGTACTTTTATTCTTGGACATCAATTTTCGAGGTTTTCCTAAATATCAATATTTCATGGTTACTTAAATTAGTGGTTTTGATTTCTAGGGAAAAATTCATTTTGTTGGGAATTTAATTTCTTGGTTTAACTGAACCATGAAATCCACGAAAATTGGAACCCCACAAACAATAGAACTTTCGTTGTAAAGAAATAAAGTTTCTAGCATATAGACATGATCTCAGGTATGGTTTAAGTCCAATGAATAATAAAGAGATTGCTTAAGGGAAATCTGCTTGAGAGAGAAAACTAGAAAATGTGTCTGTAAGCCACGGATGCCCCCCCCCAATAAATTTATTGAAAAACCTGAACTCATAATTTGACTGAAGTCATTCATGCATAAAATGTAGGTCATCAACACCCAATTGTTAGTGAAAAGGGTAGTTCTTCAATAAATGGATGTTTCAGTGAAATATCATGATGCTACAATACATAGTCGTTGAAAACAGACTTAAATGCAAAAGTTAACCAAAGTCACTGAAGGGTAAAATGTAGGTCAAAGACACCTAATTGTCAATGATTTGGGTTGTTATCATCAAGGCAATTATTTTGATGAAACATTATTGTCCTATAATATGTAGTTGTTGAGAAATGGACTTTAAGGCAAAACTTAACCAAAGTCACTGAAGNGTAAAATGTAGGTCAAAGAGTCAAACTGCCAAGTGAACTATGTAGTACTATCAAAGATCTACCTACTGACCTACTATCAATGTTCTGTACCGTACAGTTTCCGAGAAATGTACCTTAACGCAAAACTTAACCAGACGTACGGATAGAAGGACGGACAAGGGTAACACTATATGCCCCTTCCACATTTGTTTGCGGGGCATAAAAACAGGAGTTCTGTTTCCTGCAATTTTAAATCATGTGTACCTAAAAAGGTGAATAAATTATCAATGAATCGTTTTTACTTGAATTTCTTTTTTTTTTTATTTCTAACAAAAAATGAAGTCATTTAAAACATTTTAATATTTAAGCTACCATACTTATTATTTTAAGGTTTATTTAAATCTGGTAGCAGTGAAAAAGAGACCAGTACAACATCAGAGGAACCAGTGTACCTTGGTGATATAGAAGTTGCCTTGGTAACACCATTAGAAGAATTTAAATTACAAATCCTTACATTACCAGTACTGTCTGGACTTTCGTTACCAACACATGGCTATTTACGTGTCAGAATGATAGAATCTGGTTTATCTACAGTTTTAAAGGGACATAACCAAACGTTACAGTGAGTTTATTTATCATGAAAAAAAAATAATAACATCTGTGGAATAATTTGACATGAGATATACAATATGAGACCTATTCCATACAGGTGAAAAATAGCAAATGGTTAAAGACCTTCATTCACCTTCAGTCATGTCATTGAAAGGTAATAAGTACAACATAAATATACAAATCTGAAATTCCCTTCTTTTTGTCATACTTGAACAGAGTTAGAAAAAAATTGGAAATACAAGTGCAAAGATGCATAGCAACTTTCACAATTCACAGTGCGCCTTGTAGTTGCGTGTGTGTTGTTAATTTCAGGTGACTTGAAGTACTGCAGAGCAACATCATTGCCCTGCCATTAATTATACCCCCGCAAACAAAGTTTGGGGGGGGTATATAGGAATCACCCTGTCCGTCCGTCCGTCTGTCTGTCCGTCCGTCCATGTACCTTGTCAGTGCATGTTCTCCTAAAAGGCTGCTTGGATTTTTGATGAAATGTTACACAGTTGTAGTACACCATCTGAAGATGTGCATGAAGTAATATGGTTGCTGCCTGAAATTTCTAAGGGGAGAATATTTGTCTTTGAATATTTTCTGGAATAAGGGGAAGGCGAACCTTGTCAGCACATGTTCTCCTAAACAGCTGCTTGGATTTTGATGAAATGTTACACAGTTGTAGTACACCATCTGAAGATGTGCATGAAGTAATATGGTTGCTGCCTGAAATTTCTAAGGGGAGATAATTTGTCTTTTAATATTTTCTGGAAAAAGGGGGGAGGCACACCTTGTCAGCACATGTTGTTCTAAACCACTCCTTGGATTTTGATGAAATGTTACACAGTTGTAGTACACCATCTAAAAATGTGCATGAAATAATATGGTTGCTGCCCGAAATTTTTAAGGGCAGATAATTCGTCTTTGAATATTTTCTGGAAAAAGGGGGAGGCGAACCTTGTCAGCGCATGCTCTCTTAAACGGCTGCTTAGATGTTGATGAAACTTTTACATAGTTGTAGTACACCATCTGAAGATGCATAGCAACTTTCACAATTCACAGTGCGCCTTGTAGTTGCTTGTGTGTTGTTAATTTCAGGTGACTTGAAGTACTGCAGAGCAACATCATTGCCCTGCCATTAATTATACCCCCGCAAACAAAGTTTGGGGGGGGGGGG
>MJUU01046950.1:0-19184 GCA_002080025.1 Modiolus philippinarum | reverse complement strand
ATGAGTTGTATTGTGTAAGCAATTGTCAAGTTTGTCGGGCGCCCACTTCCTGTTTGCCGTTACTTTGAATTTTTAATAAAAAACCAAATTTTTGTCACAGATTTCTTGGCTTCCACTGGAGCGAATGATTTGAAATTTGGACTGAAGCTTGGAAATGAGTTGTATTGTGTAAGCAATTGTCAAGTTTGTCGGGCGCCCACTTCCTGTTTGCCGTTACTTTGAATTTTTAATAAAAAACCAAATTTTCGTCACAGATTTCTTGGCTTCCACTGGAGGGAATGATTTGAAATTTGGACTGAAGCTTGGAAATGATGAGTTGTATTGTGTAAGCAATTTTCAAGTTTGTCGGACATCCACTTTCTGTTTGCCAATACTTTGATTTTTTTACTATTAACCAAATTTTCTGTCAAAGATTTCTTGGCGTCTACTGCAGGGAATGATTTGAAATTTGGTCTGAAGCTTGGAAATGATAAGTTGTATTGTGTAAGCAATTTTCAAATTTGTCAGGTGCCCACTTCCTGTTTGCCGATACTTTGAAATTTTACTAAAAACCAAATTTTCATCACAGTTTTTTTGGCTTCTACTGGAGGGAAAGATTTGAAATTTAGTTTGAAGCTTGAAAATGATGAGTTGCATTGTGTAAGCAAAATTTTCAAGTTTGTGTGGTGCCCACTTCCTGTTTGCCAATGATTTGAATTTTTTTATAAAAACCAAATTTTCATCACAGATTTCTTGGCTTCCATTGGAGGGAATTATTTGAAATTTGGTCTGAAGCTTGGGAATGATTAGTTGTATTGTTTTTTGCAATTTTCAAGTTTGTCAGGCGTCCACTTTCTGTTTGCAGATACTATAAGCCAAAATTTTTGTCATAAGATTTTTTTAACTTGTATCAGCTTGAATGAATTGATATTAAGTCTTAAGCTAAGAAATGATATGGCTTGGTAAAACTTTAAGAAATCACTGTATCCAGCAAATTATTGTATCAACACAATTGTGTGTCAAACATAATTTGAATCCATACTTACCTCAATATTACTGTTGCCAGGATTTTCAGGATCGAAATTGCGGGGCCCTCCCGACAACGCCAGTTTTGACATTCTCTAGTTTTGCATTAATTGTCCATCATCCTTCTGTGGTGAATTTTGCTGTTATTTTGCATTAATTGTCTGTCACCCTTCTGTGGTTAACTTGAACCAAACTTGGGTACAATAGTTCTTGGTAGACCCCTTTACAAATAGTGTTTTCAACTCTGCACTTTATCCAAGATGATTGCAAGATTGGAATAACATTTGAACCTTATGGGAAAACAATCTGAGGTCTTCTTTCTTGCTACTTCCGCTAGTTGGAATCCTCCTTGATCACAATAGTCCTTGGCTGGTCACCTGTAAAAATAGTGTTTTTCAGGTTCCCATTTTATCCGAAATGGCTGCCAGCAGGGAACTTAACATTGGCCCCTATGGGAATAGCTTCTCCTTTGAAAGTATAATACTTGGTTACAATGGTAATTAGTTGGTCCCATTTGAAAAATATGTATAGTGAGTCCCTATCACATCTGAGATGGCAGTCAGCAGAGCTAATTTGACTCTATAGGAAAGCACTCAAAGATCTCCTCCTCTGAACCCACTTTGCAAATTTAATCCAAACTTGGTCAGAATAGTCCATTGATGGTCCCTTGTAAAAAATGTGCCCTGCAAGTTTGTACCTCACCTGGCATAGCTGCCAACAGGAAACTTGTTTAACATTGGACCCTATGGAAAATATATTCAAACATCTTTTCCTCTGTCAGTGCTTGGCCATTTGGAAATGTACTTGGTCACAATGGCACTTGGTTGGACCCCTTTGAAAAATTTGCCTAGTAAGTCTGCATGGATTCCCAAATGGCAGCCAGAACATTGAACACTATAGGAAAGCATCCAAAGATCTTCTCCTCTTAAACCTAAAAACCAACTGGAACCAAATTTGGTCCCAATGGTCCTTAGATGACCTCCGTGAAGAAAGGTGACACATTCAAAATAGCTGCCAGTGGCATCATAATTTATTTTAGAATCATATAACATCAAAGTCTACAAACAAACTTGAAAATAAGATCCTTAAACATTAGGATTATTTCGACTATCTATGTCAGCCATTTCTCTGGTGAGCCATACAGTCTCTTGAGAGCTTCTTGTTGTTTCACACTATTTATTGACTTGCACCAGAACTGTGTAGCTAATTACAAAACTGGGAGCTATTACCTTAAGGACCTATTCTCCTGAGATTTCAGTCTCGTTGAAATCTCGTTATCCCCGCACTTTTGAAGAAAGTTCGGGGATAATGTTATACCCTCCGTCTGTCCGTCCATCTGTCCGTCCGTCCGTCTGTCACACTTTCTTGTGACTCAAACTCCTCCTACATTTTTAGCTCACCTGGCCAAAGGCCATGGCTGTCGTCCGTCCGTCCGTCTTAACTTTTATTCAAAAATCTTCTCCTCTGAAACTACTGGGCCAATACTTACCAAACTTGGCCTGAATCATCACCAGGGTATGCACTTTCAAGTTTGTGATTTTTATGTCCGTAGACCAAACAACAAGGCCGCTGTTACTAAAAATAGAACATAGGGGTAAATTGCCGTTTTTGGCAAATAACTTCAAAACCGTTGCAGATATCAAAATCTGACATGGGTGTAGAAATGTTCAGAATGACGAGATCTATCTGCCCTGCAATTTTGAAGAAAATCAGAAAAACTTTCTTAGAGTTATAGCTCTTTTTCCATAAAATTTTCAAAATTTATGCATTTTTTATTTTTTATTTCAAAAACTGTAACAGATAGAGGTGAAGTGTAAATTTGAAAATGTTCAGCATATCAAGATCTACATACTCTGAAATTTTGAAGAAAATCCAACTGCCTGTGTGTGTTATTGACTTTTTTCACCAAAAAAAAAAAAAAAAAAAAAAAAAATTCAATGCCATATGGTTATGGGTTATTTCCCTTTAAATTCTGCTTTCAAATCTTCTTTGGTTTACTTTTCTCTTTTAAATTATAGAGAAATTCCCTGCTATCACTTTATTAGAAATAATTATTTGTACATAATTAAGAGCAAAAAAGTGTTTTTGTACAAATTTTAACATTTTTTTGCAAAAATACTTTCATAAACTATACTTATTTCACAATTTAATAATAATTGTATATAGTTGTATATTGTTTCATTTAGTTAAGATTATGTGCCCACAATGCAAACATCCTTGTCAGTTACTATTGAAGTTGCATCTAAGCTTCAATGCCTGTATAACTTTACAGCTTACCTGCATGGCTATGCCATGGTGATTTTCAAAATGGCCACCATAAAAGGCAGGAAAATTCAACATTGTCGGATTTCAATGAAATTCGGTTTCCAAATAGATATTGATCTTGCGATTTCAAAACCTGTGTTGAAAATTGTTCGTTGACCGCCATTTTAGAATGGCCGCCACAATAAGCGGGAAAATTCAACATTGTCCGATTTAAATGAAATTTGGTTTCCAAATAGGTTTTGATGTTGCATCTTCAAAACTGATGTTAAAAATTGTTCTTTGACCGCCATTTTCAAAATGGCCGCCAAAAAAGGCGGGAAAATTCCACATTGTCCAATTTCAATGAAATTTGGTTTCCAAATAGGTATTGATATTGCGGTTGAAAATTGTTTGTTGACCGCCATTTTAAAATGGCTGCCACAAAAGGCGGGAAAATTCAACATTGTCAGATTTAAATGAAATTTGGTTTCCAAATAGGTTTTGATGTTGCATCTTCAAAACTGATGTTAAAAATTGTTCTTGGACCGCCATTTTCAAAATGGCGACCAAAAAAGGCGGGAATATTCAACATTGTCCGATTTCAATAAAATTTGGTTTCCAAATAGGTATTGATGTTGCAACTTCAAAACTGATGTTAAGAATTGTTTGTTGACCGCCATTTTCAAAATGGCCGCTAAAAAAGGCGGGAAAATTCAATATTGTCTGATTTCAATGAAATTTGGTTTCTAAATAGGTATTGATGTCGCAACTTTAAAACTATAATGTTAAAAATTATTTGTTGACTGCCATTTTCAAAATGGCCACCAAAACAGGCGAGAAATTTCAACATTGTCCTATTTCAATGAAGTTTTTTTTGTCCAAATAGATATTGCTGTTGCGACTTCAAAACTGATGTTGTTGTAAATTGTTGGATGGCCGCCATTTACAAACTGACGTCTCGATTTCAAAACTGGTGTCAAAAGTGGTCCTTAGCAAGAACGTTTTTTGTCAAAAAAGCCCAACATAGATATGTAGTAAAACATGATTTGAGTTAAATACTGTTCAAGATATTGGTGGTGTTCGAGGTACTTAAGTTTGAGACTGAAGATCAACTGTATAACTTACAATGTTACCATGATTGTGGCATCTGAAAGCCAGGTGAGCGATACAGGCTCCTGAGAGCCTCTAGTTGGATTTAGGGATTTAATTTTGATGTAGAATTGTTGCATATAGTCTGTAGATGCCCAATAAGCTTTCGGATTTTTGCTATTGCCTTGGTGCAAACAAGAGGCCCCAAGATGTCAATTTTGACACATGTGGCATGCGACCCGAACTCCTCCTACATTTATGGATTTATGGATTTAATTTTGTTGTAGAATTGTTGCATATAGTCTGTAGATGCGCAATAAGCTTTCGGATTTTTATACGACCGCAAAAATTTTTGAGGTCGTATAATGGTATGGTGCTCAGTAGTCGTCGGCGGCGGCGTTGTCGTCTGTAGACACTTTTGTTTTTTGTCAATAACTTTAGCCCCAGTTAATCAATCCTTATGAAATTTTAACACAATGATCCTTAGCACAAAAGGAAGGCTTGGATCATTTTTGGTCATTGTGGCCCAACCCGTTTTTAAAAAAAGGGGCCAAAAAGGGGTAAATTGGGTGTTTTCACATATGTGGCTGTAGAATCTTTATTATTTATCGGATTTTGATGAGGTTTCTTTCAGTGTGCTTCTTAGGAAATTTCCAATCTGCAGTATGCCAACGGATTTTACATCTCATTTACCGTTCATGAGATAAAGGGGGCCCAAAAGGGGCGAATTTCAAAAATTATATTTTTTTATTTTTAGTCCGATTTTGATGCAGTTTTTTGCAATGGATTCCATTTGAAAAATTAAAAGCACTGCATCTACAGATTTTTTGATAACTTGTTTCCTTTCCGAGATATGAGGGCCCTATGGGGCCAAAATTGGAAATATGCTGATTACCTGAAAATTTTATTTTTCATCGGATTTCAATGGAATTTTTTTCTTTGGATTCCTCTTGTTATAAGCTTTCAATAGTATGCCAACGGATTTGGGTTACCTCTTACCGATTCCGAGCTATAAAGGATCAAAGGGGCCCAAACTGCAATTTTTAGAAATATGTAAAATCTTTAATTTTTTTCTCTACTTTGTGTCCAGGTAATTTATGTGTCAATGTCCTGATTGTGTCCAGCAAATTACTATGTCCACATTCATTTTGATTAATACTTGTTCAAATTTCATTGGTCGACATGCTGCGGTCGTATCATGCTGCGCTCGGTGTAGCCCTTTATTGATCTTTATCTTGATGCAAACAAGAGGCCCAAAGATGTTGATTTTGACAAAGGCCTAAAGATGTTGATTTTGACACATGTGGCATGTGACACAAACTCCTCCTACATTTTTGGATTTAGGGATAAAATCTTTATACAGAATTGTTGCATATAGTCTGTAGATTTGCAGTAAGCTTTCAGAATTATGATTCTGGTTCCAACTTTGGTAAATTTCCTGAAAATGTCAAAGACCACTTATTTTTTGGAATTCTACCTAGCAACCGTACTTAAATAGCTTCTTTAATTTAGGACAAACACTTTCATCAATTGGATTTCAAAAATTTTTTATTTCAATTTTGGTAGATTTCCTGAAAGTCTCAAAGACCACTTATTTTTTGGAATTCTACCTAGAAACCATACTTAAATAGTTTGTTTAGTTAAGGACAACCATTTTAATCAATTTGATTTCAAAAATATTTGATTCCAATCTTGGTAAACTTTCTGAAAGTCTCAAAGACCACTTATTTTTTGGAATTCTACCATGCAACCATACTTAAAGAGCTTCTTTAATTTAGGACAAACACTTTCATCAATTTGATTTCAAATATATTTGATTCCAGTTTTGGTACATTTCCTGAAAGTCTCGAAGACCTCTTATTTTCTGAAATTCTGCCTAACAACAATATATCCTTAAATTCTTTTTGTAAAAATAACTACTATAAAAAATTCTATTTAAAAACTAGAGTAATGACTGTCGGAAACGACAGTGATCCCTGCACCCCCTGTTTGACACAGAAAACAGCTATAGACCCTGGGTATAATTTTTCTTAACATTTTTTAAATTAAACTATTAACAGTCACTATTTTTACCATAAGGAATTAAAGAATATATGGTTGTTTGGCAGAATTCCAAAAAATAAGTAGTCTTTGAGACTTCCAGGAATTTAACCAAACTTGGAATCATATATTTTGGAAATCAAATTGGTGAAATGATTCTTCCAATTCTAACAAATTTTTTAACTATGGCTTCAATGTAGAATTCCAAAAATTAGTGGACTTTGACACTTTCAGGAAATTTACCAAATTTGGAATCAATTATTACCTGCGTCACCAACGGTGACCGCAGGTTTAGGAGCCGCTCGACTCCGTCCGTCCGTCCGTCCGTCCGTCCGTCCGTCACGCTTTGGGGGTACCAAGTTTGTGTAATCTGAAACTCCGACACCTTTAACCCGATACTTTTGAAACTTTGCACAGTTGTTCTGGACACATTGAAGATGTGCACCTCCCCTTTTGGTGAGATTTGGAAAAAAATTGTGGAATTAATGCATTGTTGAACTTAGTCATTTTTTCATCAAATTTTAACATTATGGTACTGAGTATGTGTAATCTGAAACTCTGACACCTTATATCTGATGCTTTTGAAACCTTGCACAGTTGTTCTGAACACTTTGAAGATGTGCACCTCCCCTTTTGGTGAGATTTGGATAAAAATTGTCGAATTTGTCCATTGTTAAACTTAGTATTTTTTCATTAAATTCATAAAATTTTAACATTACAGTACCTGAAACTCTGACTCCTTTTATCTGGTGCTTTTGAAACTTTACACAGTTGTTCTTGACACATTGAAGATGTGCACCTTCCTTTTTGGGCAGATTTGAAATAAAAATGTCAAATTTATGCATTGTTGAACTTAGTTATTTTTCAGCATATTTTAACATTACAGTGCCTGGTTTGTGTAATCTGAAAGATTAACATTTCTGACTAAATACCTTTGGAAGTTTTTACTGTTGTTTGAACACATTGGTGATGTGAACCTCCCCTTTAGGCCAGTTTTGATTTTAAAAAATGTCAAATTTATCTATTATTGAACTTGTACTTTATTCTATCATATTATATCATCATGGTACTCAATTTTTGTGNTACAGGCTCCTGGGAGCCTCTGGTTTAAAGTCGTCATTCGCACGGGGTTATAACAAAATTACCGCACAGAGTTGTCAAGAGCCAAAGTTCATTACTCCATATCCTTTTTTGTTCTTATAAGATACAAGGTTTTCCGAAAAATGTGTACATAAGTAATATTTACGAAACAAAAAGAAGCATTGAAATGCAACAAATGCAATAACAACGTCTTTAAGATGGATGTAGTTGAGCATCGATTTGAATTTTGATTTATAAACATTTCCTGATTTCTTTAAATTTTTATATTGTTGAATCGTTTTGAAAAGTTGAAATATATTCAGTATACAAGCCGATGTTTATATGTTGAAGAAATTCAAGTCGTTAAAGCAGTGATATTTTACGACAATCATACATTGTCATGTTAAACAACGAACCTTTATTGATGACAAAGCATATTTTTTTTTCGAAAATCTTCCTAATTAGGAATACCACTCTTTCAGAAACTAATGCACTGTGGGTAGAGCGTTCACTAAATTTTTTGATTGGCTCAGATTTAAAAAAACATACTGTCGTTGGCTAGAAAATAAATTGTTTACACTCCAAAATTAGATATTCATTTACTTTGTCCACAATCCTTCAGTTTCTGAAACCATCGAACCGTCCTTAAAAGGTTGATCTACCTTTTACAGCTAAAAACATTTTTAATTCATTTTTTAAATAAATATAAAGGCAAAAAGGTATAAAATTACAACATTGTTTCAATCAATGAAAAGAACTAACTTCAATTTATTAACTAAAAAGAATATTTTCATATTTAATTTTGGATATTTTACCTGTTGATTGGCAATCGTCACAGAATCAGTGTTGATATGAATTTTATGGCAAATAATTTCAACAGGAATAGCTTTAAATTAGTTAAATCTAATAACCTTTAAAGTATGAAAATAAAAGAAATATAATTATGATGATGGGTTTGCTATCATTAAGGTATCAATATTTCCAGCTGTAATTGAAAACAATTGAACAATTTCAAAATGTCATTCATAACTTTTTCGGTATCATATTTTTTTAAAACAGCCTTTTCTCGACAACCTATCTAATCATTTTATGAAGTAATTAAACAATGTTCTTATCTGTCTGACAAAGGAATAACAGTTACTGTACAATACGCAAATAATGTCTTTGCTGATTTTGAATAACGATGTTTTACTAAGACAGTATGACACTTTTTTACTAGTTAAGTCTCTTAAATACAACCAAATACCAAATATATTGCTGCGGTCAAGGAAGTGGCAAAGGTTTCAGTTTATCGAAATTAAGATTTACACCCCAAGCTGTCTACCTTTTATTGACTGGCCCTCTTGCAAAGACAACATTGTATACATTTGCCAGGTTTTCACGTCTGATATATCTACAATGTAGACATTTTACATCGATGAATCTAACATATTGTGTAAGCTTGGGATGTTAATATTGACAACTAAAGTTTTGTCACTTCCTTGACCGCGGCAATAATATAAAACCATGCAAATGAGATGGGAAATACAAAAAAGTGAATTGCTAAACTACAACGTACATTAGTTGGGAAATTCTCTTTAAGTACCTCCTAAATAAATTGTTTAATGATATCAATATTCTCAACTTTCTTTTTTTTATATTTTCAATATGGTTTTAGCAATATTTTTCCTTTTATCCCAAAATATTCACATTGCATTATAGTTTTATAGGTGAATGTTTGCAACTGGAACTATGAATTTTGCAATTCCAATGTGTGATAATAAAGGGTTTCATTACTCCAAAACTGTTCTTCGAATAGCATTATTAAATAAGATATTTTAATGCAACAGCTCAAAGAAGGGTTGTTTGACTATCCTGGTTGTGAATCAGCTTCGTTGACAATAAATAATACTTCCATTAGAAGTCAACATTTATTATATGATACTTTATTGGTGAATTTTGATACTTTAACTTCGGTATTTTGATATTTACCTTTTCTTCGTTTTTATATATTTATATATAAAGAACTGATAAAAATCATTTTACTATTTAAGTTGTAACCATTAGCATTATATTTTTATTATAAATGTTTCTTTTTTTAACTAATCATCAGTTGATTCAACTTTCTTTGACAACCGAATCGATATTTTGCCTTTTATAGCATGCTGCGATAAGTTATCGATGTCACCCGGACACGGCACTAATTGTTTGCGTTTTATAAGGTGTCACGATATTTATTTCAAATGAATATTGTAGCTTCGGAAATATGTAATTAATGGCTGCTCATTTATTCATGAGGAGTATTTCCCTCATGAAAAGCTCTGTCTTTAGCTTAGTTTGGCTTTCTTTTTAGATCCATTTGATTAGCATTTGTACACCATTATAATTTTGGATTTCCAATGTTTTGCTTCTATCTGCACTGATGAGACATACGTTGTCGAAATGGCCATATACAGAAATTCAATTTACAGTCACTTCGGTATATTGTTACTTATTCAGAATAGGGTCTTTCAAAAGCAACATTGAGATTTGTACAATTCTGAATTTACCACATAAAGAAAAACAACTCCATTTATATCTTGAAGTCACCAGGGGTCATTCAGTAATCAGCAATAAACAACAATAACCAAATCTGTTTATGAAGATTGAATCATTATCATGACAGATGTTCAAAACGTTAACTTGTTGCATTTTTACATAAATGAAAGTGGAAATATCCGATGTCTTTTGAAAATTACCGATATTGAATATTTTCACAACGTTAGTTTTATATCCATGTTCTTCTGCTTTAGTGTAAACGAGGGTTTGATATTTTCAGCTCTAGTTGAAACAAAAACTTACAACATTTCCAATTTAATATCCTCTTATAACATTAAAAACTACATGCCCTTTGTTGACAATGTATCGATCCTTTTTGGATAGACTTAATGATTGTGTTAAGCAATTGAACAAGGTTCTTATCTTCCTTATGACGGAATTACGGATAATAGACGATACGGAAATAATGGAGTCAGTTTTTACTGGTTTAAAATAACGATTACAAAAACAGGAAAACAGCGAAAACGGAAAACGATGTCTTACTGAGACAGTAAATTTGGTTGTTATAGATGACAATTTTAACAAGCCATGTCTCTGAAGTTCATCCAAATACTTGGATAATTTTAAACCAAATGGAAATGTACGTTAATACCTGAAAAGCACGTGTCCTAGTAGAAAACGTGACTGTTTTGCAAAACTAGTAACTATTATATCAGTTGGGAAAAATTCGTAATGTACCTTTTAAATAAATTGCTAAGTGAAATCTTTATCACTTCTTTCGTTTTATACTTTTCTATATTTTACAGATGTGTTAGTTCTGCTTTCCTTTTTTCTATAAATTTTCGCATTGGGGTTTAGTTTAAGAGAGCATGTTTTATAAAGTAGCCCATAGGCGTAAAAATAGTGCAGAAAGGCATGAAACTGGTTTATAAAGTTAAACACAAACACTTTACAAACATCAAAAATCAGATGACAGTAATTAGGACCAAGAAAACAGGCTTTACCTTTTTGAAATTTTGGAACTTTGAAATAAAATCTTAGTTGTCTTGGATTAATGTTTTTTTCTCAATATTTCGTTCTTTCTGTCAGAAAATGTAAGAAATGTGGTTTTTGTTTTAAAAAATAGCTAGTTTGAATCCCAATGTAGGACTTGCAGACACTTTTTGTTATGTGTTTGTAAATTTGATTTGTTGATAACTGAGAATTTTATAAATTTGATGCAGCTTTCAATTGCATGAATGCTCGGCATTTTATTAAGTGCTCTTTTGGAGAAAAGTTTGAAGTTGTTTGAAAAATTCTTTCAAGGGTAACCACGGACAGACCAATTAAACGGGATAGAAATACTAAGCTAATTTTTTAGTTTTCTGGTGTATTTTTTTTATTTTTTCATTTCGACATTAAGTCTACCATGACAAATAGCTAACCATAGAACTATGCAAAAGAGAGATACATGATGTAAAATGACCATCTGCAAAAACAACAGTAGGAAGCTACAACTAAATTTTGAAAATTCCGAGTATATATATTGTCCGGGGAAGCTGCATTTGTACTAAAAATGTAGGACGTTGCAATAAAAAATTTGAACGTTATAAACGACATGTATGGGCGGAAACATTTTCGAACTGCAATATCATCCTGAAATCTTGGTTTCGCTTGTCAAAACCTAATTTACTACAAAGTTACCAACAAAGATTACAAAAACAGGATAACAGCAAACACCTACAATGGCCAGAAACTACAATCACAAGCCACAATTTACAAGCAAACTGTATCAGAAAAACAGTAATGGAAACAAGAGACAAACATTAATAACGATAGCAACTCGGGATAGCCGGACTTGGTACTGGCACTAGCAAAAGCCAGTGGTAGGGTTAAACCGGTTTATGGGTACCAAAACCCCCCCTTTCTCTATCCCGTTTCCCTATAATATCATAAACATGCGAATAAAACCCAATACCTCAATGACCACTATCTTGGAACAGAAAAAGCATATGACAAAACGTAATTTTGAAAGAAGGGTCAAAGAGTGCTCGCCGCTAAACTGCCTTGCTAGCTCAAGGAATCTAGTCTGCTGGTAAAACACTGTGGCACTACGGAAGAAAAATCAAACTCAAAACTTCCCGAAGGGTTTGGTAAAGAGTCTTCATGTATTTCAGTATAAATCGGCAGTATCAGTGAGAGGCCAGTATATATGTAAAGTCTTCAGGTCACTGGAATCCAAAGCCAATTTAACGAATTTGTTCAGAATATCTCGTCGATATCCACTATTACGTAAAGAATGTAAGTTACGTCCCAGTTATTCTGAATTATTTATCAGTTTTTGACATTTTTAAACAACATTTCCATAAAATCGATGATAAGAAATGCCCTTTGTAATTAGCTGTTTGCGAGTCAAGTCATATCTAGATATCAAATGTTCATATCTTCTGTAAAACTTCTTAAAAGTATTTAATAATTTATGAAATCTGTAACCTTGTTGTAAAAGTTTGGATGTGAGAGTAAGGTTACGCTCATTAAAATCATCAAGGGTAGAACAAATGCGAGCGAATCGTACAAGTTGAGATATATACAACCCGTAGGATAGAGCAAGGGGAACGTCGAATAGTATGCCTGTAATTTTCAGTCCGTTTCAAAAAATGGGATAATTTTCATTTTATCCACTGTTTTCTTTATATCAAAAACGTTTTAAAAGTTTGAAAGTGCTCTCTTAGTATATCGCCAATCAAAAGGTTTATGACCAAGTGATCAATATTTTGCCGATTTCTCCAATACTGGCGTCTTACAAAAAAGACAGAAAACATTATGTTGTTTGGAAAAATTACAAAATTAAAATACTCCAAGAAATGATACATGTAAGGTGTTGTTTCGTTGCTCCAAAAACATTTTTATGCCCAGCGATGAAATGCCGATTGCATATTGTTTTACCCTCGTCAGTCCGTCCGTCCGTCCACATGTCCGTCCGTTCCACCTCTGATGTGTTGCTATTCCGGATAACTCCTCCGACAATATTTATGCAACATTTTTGTACATTGCATAGTGACTAAGCATGCATTTCAGATGTGCATATTGTCATGGTTAAGATTTTGAGATTTGTGATTTTATGGGGTAGTTGAACTTGGCCATTTCATCGAAATGAGTGTTCTTGAACTGTTATCCCGGACAACTTTGTCCACTATGTGAAAGCTACATTTATTTTACTTTGGACAGTGATTAAGCCTGGATTGAAGATTTGCATATTGTCATGGTTAAGAATTTGGCCGAAATTTGTGATTGTGAGGGGTAGTTGAACTTGGCCATTTTATCGAAATGTGTGTTTTGAACTGTTATTCAGGACAACTCTGCCCACAATATGAAAACTACATTTATTTTACTTTCCTCAGTGATTAAACATGGATTGAAGATGTGCACATTGCCATGATGAAGATTTTGGCCCAAATATGTGATTGTGTGTGTTAGGGGGAAGCAGTTGGACTTGGCCATTTTATAAAAATGTGTTTTCTTGAACTGTTATTCCTTCAACTCCTCAAACAAAATTAAAGCTACACCTATTTAAGCATTCATTGATTAGGTATGGATTGAAAATGTGCACAATGCCACAATTTAGATTTGGGGCTAAATTTTGTGTTTTGTGGGGGTATAGTTGGACTTTGCCATCTTATTGAAATGTATGCATGTGAAAGGTCGAATCTGGATAATGCCTGATTGGTAATATCAATAGGCCGTGTGAGATATGCGAGTTAAAGTTCTTGAAATTTGTTTACATGTAACAAGTGCCTAAAATTATATGTCCATATTTTATATGCAACCGCGGGGGCATCATATGTGTCTTCAATTCAGACACTAACAGAGTGGCTAAATTTTATCCAAAACTTGAATATAAACGCATGGTGAAGAACATCGGATAATTGCAGTGGGGCATTTTCTCTCTGTAGTTGAAAACTATTAACGGGACATTTTAATGCAACTGAGAAATAGTTAAAAAGGGGTTATTTGATTATCCAGATTGTGAAAAAAACTTATTTGTCGTGGAAAAAAAAATCTTTGCATAAGAAGTAAAAATTTAAAAAAAATCCTATATGATACTAAATGACTACACCTTTAAACTTGTTGAATTTTCTTAGCTCTTATATATACAAAATTAGGCAAAGTCAATCTTTTAATGGTTGTAAGTCTAAAGGTGTCACCATAAAGCAACAGATTTAATTACTTTGAGTATTCTACATCAGTTTAAGAAGCTTTCTTTGGCAACAAAATCGATATTTCCCTTTTAGCAGGCTGTGATTGTTTATCAATGTAACTCTTTTTGTTTGGGTTTTAGAAGGTGCCATGTTCAGTTGAATATCTTAAATATAAACTGAAGCTCCAAAGAAGGTACAATTCGAAACAACGGCAGCAGAATACCGACGAATAAGGGAAGTTATGATCACAAAAATCGAAGTCCAAAGATATGGCGAAAACGGTAACAGAGAAAAGCTGACAAAGCAAGGGCGCGAGACAGACGCAATGCACGGTAAAAAGGCGACAATAAGAACCAAAGCACTCATAGTATGAACTCCCATGAAAAACCAAATGGCTGCTCTTTAATTTGAATTATTAAGTCTTAATATAATGAGCGTACAAGAAAACGAGACACCTAGGGCGTATTTGATTGTCCTTTTTTTATTGCTCCAGTAGCACTTTAGAATGAATCCCAAACAAATAAAAATAGTTTTCCTAAAGAAAGTCGGTTCTCTATAACTCCTCCATCATGGACAAACAATATTGCTCGGTATTATTGTGTGATCTGGACCCTAAGATGACTCTTAAAAAGATGTTGAGGTGGCATTATTCATGCTGTAATATAGAATTAACGTATGCTGGAAAACACAAATGCCTAAAATATCATGAATTGGGGAAACGGGGGTGACAAGAAAAGGCCTAAATAAAACAAATACTAGTATGCAACTTTAGATGACTAATTTACTACCAAGTAAAGAAGTGCATGCTACACGAGGCAACAATGTATAAAAGAAAATGCATTCCAGGATATTTTGGATTATAAAACTAAAATAGGAAACACACGGCAAATACACGCATGTGCCATTGAAAAAGTATCAGATTTGATATTTTAATAAACTAGAGCATGTCGAAGCTGGCGTTGTCGGAAGGGACCCGCAATTTCGATCCTGAAACTCTGGGCAAAAGTAAAAATCACATGAGTATGGATTCAAATTCTGTTTTACACACTTATGTGTTGATACAGTAATTTGCTGGATACAGTGATTTCTTGAAGTTTTAACAAACTATATCATTTCTTAGCTTCAGACTAAATATCAAGTCATTTAAAGTATCAGCAAGACAGAAAGTAATTCAGTGACAAACCTATAAGTCACTCACACAATACAAATCATCATTTCCAAGCTTCAGACCAAATTTCATTCCCTATTGTAGAAGCCAAGAGATCTGTGAGCAGAATTTCGTGATAGTAAAAAATCAAAGTATCGGCAAAGAGGAAGTAGACGCCCGACAAAGTTGAAAATTGCTTACACAATATAACTCATTATTATTAAGCTTCAGACCACATTTTAAATCATTCCCTATTATAGAAGCGAAGAAATCTGACGAAAATTTTGTCCATAGAAAAAAATCAAAGTATCAGCAAACAGGAAGTGGATACCCGACAACGTTGAAAATTCCTTACACAATACAAGTCATCATTTCCATGCACCAGGCCAAATTTCAAATCATTCCCTATAGCATAAGCCAAGAAATCGGTGACGGAAACTTTGTTAAAGTACAAAAAATCAAAGTATCGGCAAACAGGAGGTGGAAGTCCGACAAACTTGAAAATTGCTTACACAATACAACTCATCATTTCCAAGCCTCAAACCAAATTTCAAATCACTCCCACTTATGAAAGCCAAGAAATCTTTGACGAAATATTTCGTTCAGACAAAAAAAAATCAAAGTATCGGCAAACAGGAAGTGGATACCCGACAAACTTGAAAATTGCTTACACAATACAACTTATCATTTCCAAGCTTCAGACCAAATTTCAAATCATTTCCACTTATCCAAGCCAAGAAATCTTTGACGAAAAAAAATCTTGACAGACGGACAGACAGACAAAGTGAAAACTATAGGGCACCCGCATCTCGATGCGGGGCCCTAAACATAGTTAAGTTTCAATTCTACTTACGCAATTATGTCATAATAGCTCGTCAATAGCAACGAAAATGCTTTTGCACGATTCACATTCAAATATTCTTCTTTCTAAGACGTCATTTTGGTAAATACATTCCCGTAACCTCTCCACTTTTTCTACCTAGGTCTGAAAATGACGAGGCAGTAGCTCCCCAGCAGTGCTGCGATTATCCTTGCGGTCATTTTATGCAGAGGGTAAATGGTCCTATCTATTCTAAAATAAAAGTATATGGTTTCCAAACAACGGATATAAAACAGTTCTGATCATTCGACTCAAGAGATAAAATTCAATTCAAAATTACATGTAGTTTATACAGTGATTTTTGAAATAAAATACTTTCCCAAAAGCTGCTTAGTCAGAGATTTGTTCAGCCTTTGTTACTATCATCCCTTCAGGAATTCATGACATCATTGACTGTTATAATATGTCTGTGTGCCAAATGAAAACGGAATTTTTAGCTAGATTTCACGTCTTTAGTACTGATTTGACATATCCGGTTTTGAATTAAACCCAGACTGACTCACTGATAGGGTGACGGGTGCCGCTAGCGGAAACGGACACGCTTACCCTTCCGGAGCACCTGATGTTACTCCACGTTTTCATCGGAGTTCACACTATGAGAACCTTAGTTCTTAATGTCGTCTTTTTATTTCCGTGCATTTTAGCTGTCTCACGTTCTTGTTTTGCCTTTGTTTTTCTCTGTTGCCTTGTTGCCATATTTTTTACTTTGATTTTTGTGATCATCACTTTCCATTTCCGTTGTTTCAGAAGAAATATCTAAGTTAAAAATTTTGTGGTGTGAGAATAAAACAAAACAATCGTATTCTTTAGGTTACAATAATTTGTTGAATGGTAAACGGATCAGAACAACACAAAAATAACAAGTAAAAGAAAATGTTGCACGTACAGCCTATGACGCCCACTTAAGCAAATCCTTTAGATATTGTGCATAATAATAAATCGGCAGACTCAACTCGTTCAAAGTTATCAAAGCACATACACACACACAACAACAAAATAAAAAAAGAAACAGAAAAAGGCAATCAATGAACCAAGACGGTTTTACTTAAATTTTTTTTCTGACGAGTAGCATAATTACATTTTGTATTTAGTTTAGTATACATTAGTTTACATATATTCCGTTTTGATTTTGTAATTTGTCTATTACATGTATATGGATTTTTTTTTCAGCTAATTCCGATGGTTGCTGCAGTATCAGTTGGATGTATTGGTGCCACTGCCTTCACAATTTATTCCGCCTTGACAAAACCAGATGTAAGGTTTGTACCACATAACTATTGGAGGAATTGTAATTGTGCAAGATAAATTACCTCATTATATCAAACCTTTGAAACTCTTTTTAGCTTTGAAATTTAATATTTCAAGTATAAAAAGTAAAACCAAAGGTATTCTTACATGCAACGATACATGTTGCTACATGTATAGCAAATATTTCTACACTTATAAGTGGTTAAGAAATTTTACGGTTAAACCTCAAATTAAAAATGAAGTTGAGAAATCTTTTGAATGTCTCAAACAATTAAAGGTAAAAATATTCTCCCAAACAATTTCCAAAGTAAAGAAGTAGCCATTACTTCGGTGCTGGTCCAGAACAGATATTATTTTGAAACTTTAGTTAGCAATATTTAAGAAAATTTTGTTTTTAACTAAGGAGTATCTAACTCGTGCATAGCTCTGTCCTTAGCTAAATTGGACTTTTCTGTTTCCATCTTATTGGTGATTTGATCTCTATCGGATTTTACAATTTTTTTGTTTTTGTTTATAAACTTCCAAATGTTTTGAATTGACAAGCACTGAAGAGACATAGGTAGTCGAAATGGGCATATGCAGAAGCTAAATTTACAGTACCTTGGGTATTTTGTTATCCACAATCAAGTAAAGAAATTTCTCTTTTTTAGGCTAGAACAAAAGTCTTTGAAGCAAATTTTCATTGCCTGTTGCTTTATTTGAGATAAATGAGACATTAAACGACAGAAAAATAGTTAACTATTGATTTTCAGTTTAATAGTATTCATTATAAATATCAACATAAGAATATTCATATTTGTTAAAATATTAATTTTTGTAAATGGAAATAACGTTACTGGTCTACAGGACGCTGAATTCTGTTACATTATCTGAAAGAACAATCAAATTGTAACAATACCTTTTTTAGATTTTTGATATAGGATGTGGTTTGAAAATAAATGGAATTAACATTTTAATTCTTAGATGCTGTTTTTATTTCAAGATAACTTTTACCATGTATTGTGCATTTACTCCATATCCTTTTATTGATTATTTAAAATTAACGGAATTTTTTATAACTGGTTTTGTATAAAAAAAATCTAGGTTTTCTTGCATTATAGTTCATTTTTGACTGGACTTAAACGTGTATATTTCAAGATTGGTCGACTGAGCATAATGGGTAAAATTTTATGATAAATGTCTCCTTTTAAGTAGTTTACAATGTATGATTTTAGGTGGAACAAGGCTTCAGAACTTCCTCCTTTTGAACGAGTAGGACCAACTGACAGGAAAAAGGTAAGATATGTAAAATAACTGTTATAAGGTAAATTGCATCCTCCCTATTTTCAGTTTATCAATAAGAGGCTGATGGAAATCAGCATTAAATCATAATGATTGAACTTGAACTTAATGTGAGGTATGTGAAAAGCCCATTGTTTAAGGTCCTATGAAGACATAAAGATGAAGATCAACGATAAAAGCGTTGTTCCATTGCTTGGTTTTACCATGTAATTGTGGAGACTTTGTCTCATTTGCACTTACTTCATATTCATTCATTGTTTATTAATTGGTAACTTATAAATGAAGAACAACAACCTGCTAAATTCATGAAATTTATATTCAATTTTAATGTAAGTGAGAACCGAACCGTCAATCAAAAGAACGAACAATCCATGGACAATGGCAACATCGGACACACTAAGAAACATGGACACCACTTAAGTACGGAACAAAAAAGAAAAATGAAGACACACATACAGATGAATAACACGGACCC
>MJUU01046949.1:199150-211343 GCA_002080025.1 Modiolus philippinarum | reverse complement strand
TCTGAAAGCTTAGATCAAGGGAATCCAAAGAAAAAAATCCCATTGAAATCCGATGAAAAATAGAAATTCCACATTATCTGCAAATTCGCAATTTTGGCCCCTTCGGCCCCTCATAGCTATGAAAGGAAACAAGTTACCAAAAATCTAATAGCCGAGTGCCATATTAATTTTTCACAAAGAATCCATTGAAAAAAACTGCATCAAAATCTGACTTAAAATAAAAAAAAAAAAAATTTTTTGAGATTAGCCCCTGTTGGGCCCCATTTATCTCATGAGCGGTACATGCTACGTGAAATCCGTTGGCATACACCAGATTGGAAATTTCCTAAGGAGCACACTGAAATAAACCCCATCAAAATCCAATAAATAATAAAAGATTCTACAGTCAAATATGTGAAAACACCCAATTTAACCCTTTTTTGGCCCCTAATTCTGAAATGGGTGGGGCCAAAAACTAAAGGAAAAAATGATTCTCAAGAATGTTCCAAGAAACATCATACTAAGATTTGAAAACAATCCGTCCACTAGAACGAAAGTTATGCTGTCCACAGACACGAAAATACCTAATTTAACCCCTTTTTTGCCTCTTTTTCAAAAACGGGTTGGGCAGGGAACGCGAAATTAAAACCCGGGCTTAAGCTTGTGCCAACAAACATCATGCTAAAATTTGGTAACAATCTGTTCACTAGAACCAAAGTTATGCTGTCCACAGACGCCGACGCCAGCGCCATACCATAATACGACCGCAAAATTTTTGCGGTCGTATAAAAATATAGGAAACGAATATTATTATTTAGTTTTAATGTATAATTTTGTTCAAAGATTGGAGATGTATTCTTTCTGTAGAAAGTTAAAAAAATAAGTCGAAGTTTATCAATTTAAATATATAATATTATCAAGTACAATTGTGAACAGTCCTTGATATCTTATATTTTAATATTATGTACTTCATGTATTCATGTACTTTATAGAGAACAGCAGATTTCTTAAAAGTTTATCAGATTCGATGACATCAAGATCAATTTTGACCTTTTCCAATGCCTCCAATTGAGTACTGTGAATTGACATATTAATTTCTTACAACCAAGTCCATACTATTTTACCATTAAAGGAATAATGCAAGTACTTGTTAGTTTGAAGAAACGCAAGAAATTATTCAATTCAACCATTTATCAATAAAATATTCTGACATTTTCATCTATTTTTAACTTAGATATAAACATGTTTTAAAATTCTTTTGCCAGGACTATTAATATGGACTTTCTCTCCCCAAAACCCCTCCAATTAATATAAATTTTCCCATTAAAAGGGCTTGAGAATATTTTACAAACCATTCTATACAAATTTCTTTTTCTCTGATCACATTCTCCAATCATGGGAAAACTTTTGAAGAGTTTTTCATGTCATGCCCATAATCTTTCCTATTTTCATGTGCACTTTTTTGTAACAACCAATGTGCACTTTTTTGTAACAACCCTTATAATTTTATTAAGGGCAATCCTGCTTCCCATGACTCATTAATGTCTCTTTTCTCAAGAATATTTTATTCACTTGGCACTTAGCAGCCTACAATGATGTACTATGTTAACATTAAAACCTATAACTTGTCTTTTCTTCTGAATAGTACACAATACTGATAAATGAGGCATATTAAATTTTCTTTTAAAACATAAATATAAAAGAAAATTATTTTAAATTCTTGAAATCAGAATACCTCTGATTTTGCTTGTGTCACATAAGTTGAAATTGAGCAAAGTTTTTTCTTGTAGCATAAAAAAATAAACAAACTACACACTAGGAAAATAAAATGTAAATAAAATAACACATTTACAATGAAGCTTAATAAATTGATCCAAGTATAATGGAAAAAGAGATGTTTGATTAATATATAAATAATAAATAAATTGAAAGAGCAAACTAAAATCTGGAATGTATTTCAAACCAAGATGGAAAACATCTACAATACACATATGTGAAAATACACAAAAACAGAAAGTAATATGGAAATTGAAGCGTTACATATCAACCCCCATGTGAATACAGAGTTAAAGTGCAAAACAAAGAACAGGAATGTGACACAACTACTTAGTTCAGCTAACAAAGGGTAGATAAGTTTTTTTTTCCACACAATGTCTTTTATACAACAGTATATGTAAAACAACTGCACTTGTCATTTTTTGCAGTCAAGTATCATTGATAATATTTGAACATTGTTATTACTGTTTAAAAAAAACAAAACACCAATGAAATGGCCTTTACTACACTACATTTTTGTTTTCTTGTTGTAAGTCAGTTAGTATTCTATTTTGTTACATAGAGAATGTCAAATACATTAATTAGTATTTCAACAGGTATTAAATTTATGATAAGAGATAGTTATGGTGTTAACAAATAGCAAAAAAAATCTTGAAATTTGTCATGGTAAATATAGAATATGAAATAAATCAATCATCACATTCATTGTTTTGCAATAACATGTAACTGAGATTCTAATACAACACACTTATTAACTGAAAAGTACCCTCTACAACCTAACAAACAGTTTCCATTAATTCTAACACACCCCATTCACACTTACAATATTTGAATCGATTGCGATCAATCTTTTTTTGTCCGATAAAAAGATGTGGTCCAAAAAAGATCGATTCAAATTGAGACGATCATTGTGTTGGTGTGAACAATAAAGATCGATTGCGATCGATTCAATTGCTTTGAATAAGCATGCGATCGATCACAATCGGTCAAACCTGATTGAGATCGATCGCAATCGATTCAGATGTTTTAGAGGTGAACATAAACAGGTTTTAAAAGAATCGATCTTAATTTGGATAGATCGCATAAAGCTCTAATGTGAACACAGTCATAGTTATAAAATAATCATCTGAATTATCTGTGTAAGCATATAATCATTTAACTTATTGTACAGAAGAAGAAAATAAGTTTGTATAACTTTTGTCTTATCCTTTTTGCTGATTTCAGCTAATAATAAAGTAAACTATCAGTTTTTGGCATAAAATGTTTCAACAATTTCTCCTTTCTTACAATTATGATGGAGCTGCAAAATATCATTTTTATACACCAAGCTTACATTGTAAAGTTGACTTACTATTGAAAATTGATAATTTTCTGATAAGTACGTATAATTTTATTTCTATCTTCCATGGTATTAACTGGCACAATGTCCAACAAAAATTCTTACAACAAAGAGCAATGCTTCTTTCTTCTATAAAGGTTTCTTATTTCAGAATAAATCCTTCATAGTAAAGACGTAATTTTTAGAATATCATAGTTTGCTGATCTTGTGTCACAAAGTTCTATAAAATAGAAATGGGTCATATCTTTGATGTACAATACCCTTACTCTAGTGTAAAATTGGGGCAAAAACAAATTCCATAACTCACTTTTTTAGTGACTCAATCAGACTTGCCTACCCCTCTTGGTCAAAAATAGTAAGTTACTTGATCAAAAATCGTGATCCAAGATGAAAAATAGTAAGGCCCTTTTTGTAAAAAACGTGTTTCAACACAGAAACTACACTCTTTAGTGAAAGGCACATTATGTAGTTACACAATACTCCAGCCAAGAATTCTTTTTTCCTCAGATGGAAACCTAGAATTCTTGCCTTGAAGATTGTTTTTATATTCTTTTTATTACCGGAAATGCCAATTTGAACAATAGTTTTACAGAATCGCAATGAAATGACGGACCGGAACTGAAAATTTTCCAGAAATACCGCAAATTGATAAAATCGTAAGGAAATAGTGCACCATCGTAATGGCGTAAGATGACTTTGAAAAAAGTAAGCCTTACGCCAAAATCGTAAGGGTAGGCAAGTCTGCTCAATGTACCTTTTCAATATTGTGATCAAATATTAAATCTATATTCAATAAGAGATATTCCATTAAAATAGGCATCCATTGAATGGAAGTTCTGAAAAGCTGGACAGGCCTCTTTATTCATTAAAGTGCTGTTCGCAACTGATTCGTTGTAAATTTTCAGGAATAAAATTTTTATTTCTTATCACCTCACCATTATATTTATATCTTATCACCTCACCATTACATTTTAATAGAAAACCCTTCATTAAGTTTCTGTGCAAAAGGCACAACACATATTCAATACAAGTATCTAGTATAAGTACTTAGGCTAACAAAACAGTTTGAGACAATACACATTGAGGCAAGATTTGACAATACATTGCTTAATCTGTGCCAAAGTCTAACAGTGATTTATATTCTAACTCAGCAAAGAGTCCAATTCTCAAAGACTAGGGGAAAATAAAGTGCAGAGTGAAAAAAAAACTTTATTGTAATATTGTACAGTGAATAAAAAATAAATAATAAAACAAGAATAATGGTTTTTAAACAAGTGCAAAATCTGAACATCATTATATACAGAAATTAAAGTGAAATTTACATCTCATCTTCTTTTTTTTAGAATTTTTGTTTTGTATTGAATTGTTTCCTTCCAATGACAAGTCCACAATGAAACAACCACCAAAATATCCATGAAACCTTTGATGAATGGAACATCTACTTGATTAATAAGAAAAAGATTGATATTTAAATTGTGCATTCTGATTAAAAAGTATGACCATCTCATATCCATTCATAAAGCACATGTTACATATTCATATATAATACAATGCTTTGGAAGCATAATATATATTTTGTGTACTTGACAGCATTAAAGTAAGTGCCCCAAAAACATTAATATAAAGGTTAACATCATGGGTAAACAAGAAGTTTTATGTGTACAATGTTCACTTAATTCAGAGATCGCATAAATCAGGACTTAAATATCTCCCTAATAACATATTAAAACTTGTTGCAAGACATTCTGAGATATTTTTTATGAAAAAATAGCAAATAGAAGGCAATGGTGCAATAAACTTAGAACACATGCAGCACAAATGGACAATATAACCTTATAAAAAGGCTTTTATATTAGGCGACTTCCTTACAAAAAAAAAAGAAATCACCAATTCTAAACCTTTACTGTTTTCATATTCTAAGTACATCTTAAATATAAATGCACATCTCCAAATAAATGATTTCATTTACGTTTATAAACAGTAGTTGACCTTCTTTAATCTTTCCTCTGAGTTGAACCTTGAAGATGTGACTTCAGATTCAATATCAGAAAGAATCCTTCTTGCACATAATCAGCCAATCTTTCACTTTGTACACCATCCAATGGGGCAATGATCAAAATAACATCACCATTTCATGGCATTCATCAATTTCTAAAACTGTCCCCTCGAAATACGAAATTGTACAAGGTTTTTGACCATTTTTAATTTTTTGACTGAACATAAATATGAATCATGTCGATACCTAACATCACAATGTAAATATAAGAATAATAATAAAAAAATTGTTATCACATAAAAATCTCATATTTACAGTTGTAAACTTATATACACATGATGGAAATACTAGAGTAATAAACTTGTATTAATCAAATCATTCTACAGTTTTTGACAAAAAAATCCAGCCATTCATCAATACGTCAATCTCTCATCAACTGCAGATCACGGGACTTCTTATACTATCTATATATGGTTGAGCAGTATTGTAAAATCACTTGTTTAATTTACTCCTTGTTCTAGCACGTGTTCTTGGTAATGTGGCATATGGATCCATCTGATACTACAAAATAGAGCATATGAACAAATGACATAGCATTACTTTAATAAATACATGGATATAATTTGTTATATTAAATATTATAAAACAAGAATATGTGTGAAATGGACAAAATGCCCAGCCTCGCAACTATTTTGAACAATGCTATATTTCGTGATCAGTTAAGCATGAAGTTGGTTGCTTGGATATACATTTTATTATGATTTTTGTTTAATTATACCCTTATGGGTATTTAATTTAATTGGTGTTTAATGATAATAGCATACATCCTTCACAGAAAAGAAACTTAAGCCTACTGATAAACCTCAAACTATCCCCTTTTTTGTCATCAGTGAAGCATGAAGTTGGTGGCATGGGTAAATATTTGTTATGTTTTTTTTTGTTTATTTATATCCTAATGTGTATTTATACAAAGTTTCATAATAAAAGCATGCAATCTTCACAGAAAAAAAAAACTTCAACCTAAGGGTAAACCTCATACTACCCCCTTTTTTCCATGATAAGTGAAGCATGAAGTTGGTAGCATGGATAAAACTTTTATTTTTGTTTAGTTATACCCTAATGTGTATTTATACAAAGTTTCATGATAACAGCATACATCCTTCACAAAAAAAAACTTAGACCGAAGGGTAAACCTCATACTACCCCCCCTTTTTTCCATGATCAGTGAAGCATGAAGTTGGTAGCATGGATAAATTTTTATTATGATTTTTGTTTAATTATACCCTAATGTATATTCATACAAAGATTCATGATAATAGCATACATCCTTCACAGAAAAAAAACTTAAACCTGAGGGTAAACCTAACTTGGGTCGGACGGACAGACCCGAACACTATATGCCCCCCTTCTATCATAGGCGAGGCATAATTAATGAATTTTGATGAGGTTAATATGACAATTTAACAATCCAAGAGATTGCCGGTTACAGCTGAGGTGATTATCAGATCTCCCAGGTTGTTAAATTGTGGTGTCAGAATAATTAAATGAGTTTGCTTTGAAATAAAGTTTAATATTTTGTGAACATGGCACTAACTATAAAACACAGGTCCAGTTTATTTTGCTGTGATCAGTCTATCTTTCTAGAATTATTGTTTTTGAATTATGCAAAATCTACAAATTTCATGGTTTCTTAAAGATGATTTGAATTAAAGTAAAGTTTTAAAATTTTGTGAACATGTTACTACATGTGTAATAACAAAATACTTTATACTTTGGAATGATGTTATTATCTCTAAAATCCTGGTCAAGTTAAGTTCCATTTTCACTGTGCTGGGTTTTGCATTCCACTGCCATTGCCTAAAATGGCACAAAATCTGTGAATTTTATGGTTTATGGATAATAATTTGAGTTTGCCTTAAAGGATTTTTTAAGGAAAATGTTACTATCCATAAAAAACAGGTCAGGTTTGATTTTCCCCATGAGGTTTTTGTGTTGCATAGTTCTTGAAGCAAAAGCTGCTAATCTTATGGTTTCTGGACATCTTGGGTTTGCCTTGATGTAGAATTTAAATATTTTGGAACAATGTCATTCATAAAGAACCCTGAAGTAGAATTTTAATATTTTGGAACAATGTCATTCATAAAGAACCCTGAAGTAGAATTTAAATATTTTGGAACAATGTCATTCATAAAGAACCCTGAAGTAGAATTTTAATATTTTGGAACAATGTCATTCATAAAGAACCCTGAAGTAGAATTTTAATATGTTGGAACAATGTCATTCATAAAGAACCCTGAAGTAGAATTTTAATATTTTGGAAGGAACAATGTCATTCATAAAGAACCCTGAAGTAGAATTTTCATATTTTGGAACAATGTTATTAATAAAGAACCCTGAAGTAGAATTTTAATATTTAGGAACAATGTCATTCATAAAGAACCCTGAAGTAGAATTTTAATATTTTGGAACAATGTAATTCATAAAGAACTACTGTATTTTACGGCTTAAAAGTCGATAGGGCATATAGGTCGAAGGGCCCATTTTTGGGGAAAATTTTGGATCCGTTCTCAGATAGGTCGAGGGCACCGTACAGGTCGACAGCCGACGATTTCTTGAAAGTAAGTATTGGTAAGTATAAGCTCTGTCCACTGTTTCAATTGTTTATAATTTATGTTGTACTAGCTGATTTCAATGATTTTTATTATTAATACAATCATTTTTTTGTTTGTTATGAAAATAAATAAATTTAAATAAAGCGATGTTCATAAATTGTTTGTTTTGTCATTTCCTTTTCAAAACAATTAATATATTGTTCAGCCTTGGGAATCTCAATTAAACTGTTGTTACAACTCATTATAGATTGTCTGTTTACTGGTGTAATTATTTAATCACTGATTAATGTTTATCCAGGGAAGCCATAAAGATGTCAACAAGCTGTCTTGATGGCTTGACATGTTCAGGTGTTATTCACTAATTAGATCCAATTTTATCTCCAAGCGTGATCCATTTCATTGACACAAATATTTAATTTCCCATAAAAATAATTCATTCAAAAGATTGAAGTAATAAAATTATGACAGCACACGTTAATTTCCCGATTGCCAGAATTTTCCTCGCCATGTTTTTACCTGTACGCATGTGCAAACATTAAGTGTAAGAGTTATTGTTCTTTGTACAGATGTACAGGTACGATAAGCAAATCCTTGTATCAGTTAAACCAATAAGGATGGATAATTGATGTCCCTAATTGTTAAATATAAATCAAATGCTTTAAATACTGCAGAAACTTTCTTCAAAAATAAAAATATTCAGTCAGAAATGCAACCCTGAAGAACCGTAATTGATTCATAGTTGTTCCGACTTTCATCGTAATTATAACCCAACAAACACTTCCTGCTTTGCGAGTGTGCAAAAAACACAAAACAATAAACAACATTAACTGCATTTTATTGTAATATTGAGATTTTAAATGATTTAATAGCAACATCAGAACAAAATTCAGGTCATATAATCATCTGGCATACCAATCAGACGTCTGTACTAATGTTTTCAGGCGAGAAAATTTTGATTTGATATCAGATAGGTCGAAATGGCAGAAAGGTCGAGCCCACGATTTTTTTGAAAAAAAATATCGACCTTTAGGCCGTAAAATTTTCATAAAATTTTGAAATTTTTTGGGGGATTACCCAGTTATTGCCACTGAAATATGCAAAGTCTGTAGATTATAGTTTTTTGGTAATAACTGGAGTTCTCCTTTTGAGAAAAGTTGCAATACTTAGTGAAAATGTTGCTTACGATTAAATACAGGTAGGTTTGGTTTATTTTCTCTACACTTATGATAAAGCTCAAGAAAACAGTTTATTGAGCTTCCTGTGATAATGGTAATAGGCAGGGGTATCTTTTGTGATCAGCAGATCACCTTTTCTTAGTTTCTATTTTGCTAATTTTTTTTTCTAACCATCATTACAGACCATTCTGTGAACAAAATATGAAAAAAATCTTCAGAAACTTGATTACAAATTTTTTTAACAGTAACCTATAGAAATGTTACAGGTGATCTTACAAAGACGTTAGGAAAAGGCTTAGATGCGCAAGTGATCAAATCCTTTGTTAACTAGATTCACAGGTTTTGAACCATACCCCAGAACACAGCATTTTTATTTCATTCACCAAGTATAGTCATTTCTAAGAATTATTGTTTCAAGATTTGTTTAGAAGAATCACTGGAGGATAAACAGGAAGACATCTAGTGAGTTGTCTAATATCGAGTTAACACATGCATTAAAGCTAATGTATTACTAATCTGAAATTAAGCAGTATGATAAAATGAAAGAGACAAGAGGTTGGCAATATTCAAGTGAACTTGTGAAATTATTACCTTCATTTAGATTGATCACTGAAATTAAATACTTAGTTATTTCATTTGCTCAGTTTGCAAAACAGCTGAAATTCTATGGGTTGAACACCATGGATGTCACAAACTTACATCAACTTACATCAAGTTCTATTTAAAAATTTGATAAAGATGAAACAAATTGCATAAAAAAAGTTTTTTTGAAATGAGCATTGCATATTTGCTTTTCTATACTGGAAATTCTTTTATGACCAAAATCCATACTGAATTTCACATGAGTTATATTTCTAGCATGACTAGTGATTGAAATAAATAAAATACATGTATATGTGTGAACAGAAATGCAATCAGCAGCAAAAAAAACATTTATGATATACCATATAAATTCGAGTAAAGAAAATTTATATATGTATAAGGCAGGAAAACTTGGAAATAAAAGTTTTTATCAGTATTTCATGTTCAAAATAAAAGTTTCTGATTAAAAATGAAATTCCCTTCAAAAGACAATAACATTCAAGTTTCCACATGATTCTAATGTTTATTGTGTCTACATTATAACTTCATAATGTAATTTAAACTGCATTTTGCATACTTCCAGACATTAAGAATCTAATACCAGGGGAAGTGCAAGACAGGAGAATCTCAGACACCCAAGGGTAAGATTTCCGGTCTCGGACGAAGCTTGCTGAGTCGGAGATAATTGAAATCTTACCCGAGGGTATCTGAGATTCTCTTGTCTCGCACTTCCACTGGTGTTTGATTTTATTTCTCACTATATTCACCCTAAAATATACTAAAATCCACACAAAAATGTCGTCCCCTTTCGTTTGTTTACAAAAGGAGTTATGTCCCTTTTTGTAACGTCATAAAATCAGGAATGTACACCAGAGCACGCCATATTTTAAAAGCCAATTTTTCTTGTTTTTTCAAGTGAAATGTTACTTCAAATGATATAACACTTCTATAATACGTAGATTAAATACACTTATGATCACTAATGAGGACAGATGTAGACTACTGACCCTTATATGCAAAACACGATATTTGCCGGTAAACTGCACATGATTTTTTTGTCTTAGACTAGTGTAAGACAAGGAAATCTCACACCGCTAAAAATAGGAACAGCTGTGTCTCAAAAGTGAGAAAAACTTTTTTGTATGTTACTGACCTGATGATGTGGCACTAAACGGTGAAACATGTACACACAATAATAAATATTTTACAAAAACTTGGATGTCATTGTATTTTGATGACAATTTTATAGATATTTTAAACAACTGCAGACCCAAAGTATCCATTCAAGTGATTATACCACAGTTGTCAGTTAGAAAGTGTTGGCTCACATTATACAGCATTAAAAATTTATCATTTGAAGGTTCATTGCACTTTCCCAGTGATTTTATTAGCAGCTTCAAACCTAAGAATTTCACGGCTATTCCATCAAAATCCCCAGGTATTGAAATATCATGTAACTTTAAATTCACAAAGATTTTATTTTATAAGTTTTTTTGGGGGTCAATTAATTTTTTTCTTGTTCACCCCTAGGACCCCCTACCATGGCTTTGCCCTTGACCCACTGCAAGTCTTAAGTGACCAAAGACCTAGCCGTATAAAATCATTCTCCCCTATCAATTCCGATTCTCCATCTAACCTAATTCCTACTGAAGTCATTGACTTTCCCCCTGGTTTTTGAATATGGTAAAGCAAATACATTATTTGTGTAATTAAGACTGGTAATATTGTGTAAGCCAAGCAGTAAACATGACAACATGTAGACTTACATCTCTCTTTGTATTATATGAGTCTTTATAAGGATAATAGATTGTTTCTTCTGAATATGTTATTTCTTCCTCTTCTTCTTCATTTAAACTGGCCAAAGGTGCTGTAAAATATAATAAATTTCTTCATATAAACTGGCCAAAGGTGCTGTAAAATATAATACATTTCTTCATTTAAACTGGCCAAAGGTGCTGTAAAATATAATAAATTTCTTCATTTAAAACTGGCCAAAGGTGCTGTAAAAAATACTAAATTTCTTCATTTAAACTGGCCAAAGGTGCTGTAAAATATAATAAATTTCTTCATTTAAACTGGCCAAAGGTGCTGTAAAATATAATAAATTTCTTCATTTAAACTGGCCAAAGGTGCTGTAAAATATAAAAAATTTCTTCATTTGAACCGTGTTGGCCAAAGGTGCTGTAAAATATAATACATTTCTTCATTTAAACTGGCCAAAGGTGCTGTAAAATATAATAAATTTCTTCATTTAAACTGGCCAAAGGTGCTGTAAAAATACAAAAAAATAAACAAGTTATTTTTTCTTCATTTAAACTGGCAAAGGGTGCTGTAAAAATATATGTCCGTGGGTTGCCTCCGCCATACAGATATCTCAACAAACAGGAAGTAGACTTGAAAAGAGGAGACGGGGTACAACTCATCATACCAAAGTTTCAGACCAAATAAAAAATAATTCCTGCATACTCAAGTTGAGAAATCCCTGACGAAAATTTCGGACGTACGTATGTAACAAACGGACGTACAAGGGTAAAACTTACGCCCCTATCATTAACGGCAGGGTCTTTATAAACAAAAGTTATTTTTTATTCAAACTGGCAAAAGGTGCTCTAAATTATAATACAGTGGATTCCGCTTAATTGCAAAGCCCATTTGTCAGAGAAAATTTTGCGATTAAGGGGATTTTTCGATTAAACGAAAGCTCAATACAGACCGGAAGTACAGAACAGCTGAC
>MJUU01046949.1:175023-187793 GCA_002080025.1 Modiolus philippinarum | reverse complement strand
ATAAATAGTAATGGCGCATTACATGATACCCCGCCACGTTTCACAAAATTTCTAAGTTAAAAGGTGCATAACTCCAGAACTATGAGTACCGCTGAACCCAAAATCGAACTTAACCTAAGTTTTGTGGTAAACAACTTGCATACCAAGTTTGAAGACCTTATGTTATTTCGTTCACAAGTTATCAGTCGGAAACCCTAAAATTCGCAAAAGGGCATAACTCCAGAACCACTTAAACCTCTGAACCCAAAATCGATCTTGACCTGAGTGTTGTAGTAAACAACTTACATACCAAGTTTGAAGACCTTGCGTTATTTCCTTCACAAGTTATCAGTTGGAAACCCTGAAATTAGCAAAATTTCAAAGTTTCAAGGGGCATAACTCCAGAACCCCTTGGACCTCTGAACCCAAAATCGAACTTGACCCGAGTGTTGTAGTAAACAACTTACATACCAAGTTTGAAGACCGTTTTGAGGTAAACAACTTGCATACCAAATTTGAAGACCTTGTGTTATTTCGTTCACAAGTTATCAGACAAAACCCTAAAATTCGCAAAATTTCAAAGTTTAAAGGGCATAACTCCAGAACCCCTTAAACCTCTGAACATAAAATCGATCTTGACCTGAGTGTTGTAGTAAACAACTTTCATACCAAGTTTGAAGACCTTGCGTTATTTCCTTATCAGTCGGAAACCCTGAAATTCGCAAAATTTCAAAGTTTCAAGGGGCATAACTCCAGAACCCCTTAAACCTCTGAACCCAAAATCGAACTTGACCTGAGTTTTGTGGTAAACAACTTGCATACCAAGTTTGAAGACCTTGTGTTGTTTTTCGTTCAAAAGTTATCAGTCGGAAACCTTCGGGGGACAGACGGACGGACACACGACTGAGGGTATCACATAATACCATGCCACTTCATGTGGCGGGGTATAAAAAGCACATTTTATTCTACTAAGCAACAATTAAACATAATGCCAAAGACTTATATTAATAGAACTGTCCCCCAAAGGAAGTCAGTTAAAACCCCTGCTCATTGAATCCTGTATCAATATTGTAAGTTGCAAACTTGAGTTTATGTTGATATAATACAAGTGTGGACAAAATAATATACCTTTTTTTCCAGTAAATATACAAAGTTGAATTATATCTCCTTCAATATTTCATGCAGCAACCATATTACTTCATGCACATCTTCAGTTGGTATACTACAAATGTCTAACATTTTATCAAAATCCAAATGTTTGTTTAGGAGGACATGCACTGACTAAGTACATGGACATACAGACCAACAGACAACATAATCTGACTGTCTCTTTGTTTGTAGGGGGTGATTCTGGGGACAGAGTATGCAGATGCACTTGATTCACCCAAAGCTGTCTCTTCTTCAGTTGTTATTTTGTTGCTACACAATCTTCATAAAACCAATTTATTGTACATTATTAACTTGTTTTACTTTTTGGAGCCATTTAGGGCTTGCTATATGGCGTCAGGTTCCTCACTGTTGATGACTGTACGGTGACCCCTAGATGCTTTGTTTTGGGTCATTTCAGCCGGGAGATTCCCATCTTGTCACCTTGACATTTACCACATTTCCTTTCTTTTTCATATGTAGATCAAGTTGTGTGAACAATTTACCTATTCCTGATTTCATGACGTCTTTATACATTATTTGCATGTTCTTTGTGTTTTTTGTTTAAATTTTGAACAGTTACCATGCTATACCATAATATTTACCATGATAGGAACACATCAGAAAAGGTTTCAACTGATAAAAAAAATGCAAAAACAACCCAATACATCATCCATTTGGCCTGTAATAGAGAAAAAATGATCAAATTATTTCAAACTTTGGTTCGTTTAAGTATAACGCAAATATAACTACCGTAAATTGGGAAATTTTTGTTTTATTTTTATTTTGGCTTATTTAGCGCCTACCTTCAAAGTGCCAAAATTAAACACACCGAAGTTTATAATGCTCAATATAAGAAACACAAACTATTAATTTTGGAACTGCATGTATATGAGTACCAGTTATGGTCTCAGTTAATAAGTTCGCATGTGTGTGGTATTTTATGCTTATCAACTTCTCTTTTTATGTCCATAAAATTTTTAGCCTTCTTTTCATTAAAATCTTAAATTCCCGGTTAGGCCTTGTTATTTTCATATTAAAACCTCTGTAGGTGAAAGTCGACAAGCGATAAAATTTACACATGAAATTTAACTAAACTGTTTTCCACAGTTTTGCATCGTTTATCCAATAAAGCACGAAAAATAAAACACAGCTGCTTTATTAAAACACCAAAATTATACACGCCAAAATAAAACATGCCCAATTTAGCACAAAACAGCCAAAATTTCCCCACACTAAAATATCCCAATTTACACAATGAGACTAAAATATAAAGCAGCAAATGTAATTTATATAGTTTCTCCTTCAGGTAGGAGTGAGTTAAAAATATTTCTTCCCTCAATATAGTTAAATTTCAATTTTTAACATGCGAGTTGTAGTGAGCATGTTAAAATTGAAATTTTACTATCGAGAGTGAAGAAATATTTTTAACTTGGACTGAGATGAATGACATTTTTTTCTCCCATGAAATGCATGAAAAACATGAAAGATCTAAAATGTCCCAAAATGGCAGTAAATAGCTCACGGAAATTTAACCAACGCTTGTTGGTTAAAAAGTCATGTGCACATTTAACCAAATGCTGTGAATGGGAGAAGATGTTTTTAATCACAGTTGGAATATCTCAACATCAAAGATAAAATAATTTGACTAAAATTCAAGTGTATTAAAATCATCCTCCCCTACCGATGACTATTAATTTTTTTACGATGTTAGGATATGTACAATGAAGTAAGACAATTAAAATTATCTGGCAGTAGCTGAGCCATATCACAAACTTAACTGTGACTTTAGCCTACATGGGCATGTACAATTTATGCCATTGATCATTATATACATGTACTAGTATATTTTACCAGAGAGAGTTCAACAAATGTAAATTCATTTAATGAAAGCAAATTATGTAGGTATTGTTTCATGTTTTATTTTTTCATTTAGGTCAAATTGGTTTCCCAAACCACTGTCTAAATGTTATATGTGTTCTCAAAAGGAGGTTACCTCGTATATACCGACAGCTGGAGAATTATTATAAGAGCATGGCCTATTATAGGCTATGCTTATTATCGAATATATATATATTCATTTTTGGTAGATTGAATTCCTCACTGTCTACATGTACATCCACCACCAGGTGTGGACTAAATTGTTGGGTTGAAGTTTTCATCTGATTTTCTATGAGAGAACATTCACGTATGATGACAGTTGTGTATTGGAATTTGCAGTAACTTTCTTATTTCTGATGTTTGTAAGTTAATTCATATTTTTGCACTGTTTCATCATCAGCATTATGTATACTAACTATACGTACAATTTTTTTTTGCACATTTGTACATTTGAACTTTGACTTGAACTGCAACAACTAAAACGCCATGTAAGTCTCAAAGATTTTGTTTGAATTTTAACACAGTTGGACCTCAATAGCTCAAACTGTTTTCATGCCCCTTGTAATGTCTGCAAACATTTTGATTACCTCCCTTTTACCATTGTTACCATGTTTTTATTATCCTTTTCATTTTACTCACATATTCCTTGGCATTTCTGGTTCGGATGGCTTTATAACTGGCATATGCTGGATACAGAGTACCACACACAAGTCTGCAAAGAAGATAAACACACTGAATGACATAGGAAAACATATGGTTAATCCATTCTGCAAGAAATGGCATCTTATCAACATTTTTCTACCACCAAAATGTCTTGTTATTATCTTCCTTCTGATGTACTATCAATGGTTTCACAACATAATCATCTGTTTTCCTTGGTAAATTATGGAATATCATCATATCCATGAATTTACTATCAAAGAATGAAATTGACCTGTTGATCTGAAATTGATATGTAGGTCTATTTATTGTTTTGATAATATACATGTGTTGACCCAATCATAACATGATATAAGCCATGTCAGTGTATTATCACAATAATATGACCTGGTTCTAAAAATTTAGTTTCTATGGATACCAAGAAAGCATCAAAAGATAAACAGTGATCAATGAGTGTACTGTGCACATCTCTCCATCTTTTATCTAAAAACCATAGATTTACAGACAGACAATGGCATGAAATGATGGGTGTGGTCATTCTCATAACCAAACTTAAAGTACACAGATTTGCTCTTCAAATTATTTGTTCCTCCTCCAAAAGACTTTTTAATACTAAATTGGATATTTTCAGATGAAAGTCCAAGAACTTGTCGAATATTTCAGATAATATAATTCCTAGCAACAATATGCATGACATAATATCAAATGTATTGCAATATTTATTTTGCAGTTTTTCCTTTCCTTCTTTTGTAAAGCTCAAATTTTCACAGAATACTACATTTTTGTTTTAATAATCACTTGTGAAGTATGAAAACATATGCATGTATCCTTTAATACCGCAGCAAAAATTTCTTGCACAATTTGCAAACCGGTAAAATGTATGTATTCACTATATAAGATCCAGGTTATAATTTGTAATTTTTGCCAAAATTTTGTACAAATTAAATGAAAAGGCATTAAACAATATGCCATGAACAAGCTTGTGACAAAATTTCAAGTTTGTGTATCATGTTTACCAATTCAGGTCAGCAGGAAAATTTTGACAGACGGGTTGAATGACAGACACAGGTGACACAGTATACCCCTTCTCCTTTGGAGTGGGAGCATATCAAAAAATGCCACCATCAGAGGGGTCCAATCATAAAGTCTTTCCACTTAATAAACAATGTGCATTTTATGTAACTTCACATGTAATTCAATTATGGTTTAAAGTTCAATGAAATGTTTGAATTTCGACAGGTGTGTTATAAATAATTAAATATGGGTAATGTTTGAAATGCAATATGTCTCACTCAGTACATCTTATTTCATTTGTTTACATGATAAACATTCCAAATACATTCAAAATAGAGACTACTTCATAAGTTGGTATGATGCATTTTGTTGTATCCGTTTCATCCTTTTTTCAAGCAAATAAAATACTAGTAATTACAAACTTGTTTACTAAAACATAAAGGTGGCGGTGATCTATTTCCTTCTTCTCATTGAACATAACAAGGTACCCTTGTTTATAAGGGCATTGTTCTAAATATCACTCTAATGTCTCTGATAAATCAATCAGAAAAGCAATACCTCCTTTAATTACTGGACATTGACCAAAAATTAATACACTTATTACACATTGACCTATGAGTTATTGACCTCCAAGTCAATGCTTGGGCTTGAGTCAATATAATAAGCTCACCTTGTTTGATACATATTAACACATTACTTATGTAAATATGATAACACTATTTTTATCTCTAAACAATTATTTAGGATTTGCTATATTTATATGTATTTACTTAGCATCTTCCTTACAATAAATTTTCTGTTTGGCAATGTTGTAAGGTACACTTACATAAATTTATGTGTGTGCAAAAATTCACCACAATGTGGAAGATGATTTTTTTTACTGTATATTTTATGAAAGGATATGTTAATCACCATAATACCTTTCTCTCATGCGATTTTTTTTAATCACACTGAAAGCTTCATAATCAAAATGCACATTATGGTAAAAAAAATTCAGGGGCATCCATCTGTACTAAGTTGTTTTACTTGTACATTTAGCTCTTTTTGATCTATACACATAGCAATTATAATTAACCAGCTATAGCAAAATCTAGATTTTGACCTTTTGACTTTTGTGACCTTGACCTGACCTTAGTGAAATTTGCACAATGAACCTCAGCTTCATATGGCCAATGTACAGGCCAATAATAAAAGTTCCTATCATATCTAGTTGAAAAGATATAGGCAACGTTAAAGGTTTTTGTCAACATTTTCAAATTTGCACTAAGTGACCTTGACATTTGACCTGACCCAATGTTTCAGGCAGATTTGTACTAAGCTCCATTAGATCTATTCACTTAAAGAATATCATGCCTCTAGCAATTGTAATTAAGGAGCTATAGCAAAATCTAGATTTTGACCTTTTGTCCTCTATGACTTTGACCTTTGACATGACCTTATTGAAATTTACATAATGGTGTTCAGCTTTAGGCCCTATCAAGTTAATTTGTAGATTCTCATCCACCTGTAACAAAAAATCTGGGGCGGGTGGGAGGGTTTTATTTTATATTTTTTAGTGATTTTCACTAAATTTGATAGGAATTTAAAGAAAATTTCTGAATAATTGAAAATAAAAGATAAATTGTGCTTAGAAAAAATGGGGCGGGTGGGGATGAGAATCTATCAATTAATTTGATGTGGCCTTACATGATATACATACCAGATATGAAGTACCTATCACATCTGGTGTAAAAGTTATGAGCCAGGTTAAAGTTGTGGACAGACAGACATAACAGAGATAGACAGGACAAAAACAATATGCCCCCGATCTAAATATCCAGGGACATACATGTAAAAAGAACAAAATCCTATCAAAATCCGTTAAAAAATACAAATTTTAGGTTACATGAACAAGTACAGATGAACTTCGATGGCTCGACCACCCAAGGTATTGAAACAGTTCAAGCCAAAGGGGTGTTCGAGATATTGATGTTGAACTATGTGTAAATTTGAATAAAGGGACCACAAATACAGCTCAAGGCATCCATAGTGTTCAAGTTTTTGCAGTTCGAGCCATCGAACACAATTTCAATCTTGCTGTTTGGCCCCTTGTAGCTCGGAAATGAAATGGTAAGTCATACTACTTAAACCTTAAGTTAAGATGATGACAGTAAAACCAAAGCTTATATGTGTGCTTAGAAACATCATACCAAAATTTGATTAAGATCGGTCAACTACCGGTAGAACCGAAGCTATGCTGTCTACGGATGCCTGTAGATGCTAAAAACAACATAATACCATAATACTTGTACAACTGCAAAATAAAAGTGGTCAAATAAAAATCTCCAAGGCCAAAGGTAAGAACCACAAGAAAACCTTATCATTAATGTACACCAACATTCCATATATCTTTAGACTAGGACTATCAGTGAAAACATTATTGCCTGGATAGGCTAGCAGTGCAGAAAAATCAGTAATTGACCCCATGGTCAAAGCTCAAGATAAAATGAGTTCAGTATGGTATATGATCATGTCAAAAGGGAAGACCTAAATATCTTAGGTCTGGGTTAAAGATGAAAAATCTAAATGGCACCAGGGTGCAAAAGCCGAGTTGCAACTTCAAATATTATGTGACCAAGTTAATGTGAAGACCCAAATATTTCTAAAATTGTCTATCTATTATCTTTCCTACCTAATATAAAAAATTCTAAGAATTCAAGAAGGTTTATTTTCTAGTTTCATGTCTTGGCATTTCAGTATATAAATCCATTTTCGGTCACTGTGACCTTCACTGACCTTGACCTTTAACCTTTTTTCTCCAAAATTTATAGGGTTCATCCCCTCATGGTATCCAACAATATATCCAAGTTTCATTTCAATTGGATGTAAACTTTTTGAGTTATCCAGAAACCAAATTTTTCTGAAATTTTCAGTCACTGTAACCTTGACCTTTGACATACTTTCTTCAAAATCTATAGGGTTCCTCCCTTCTTGGTATCCAACAATATATCCAAGTTTCATTTCAATTGGATGTAAACTTTTTAAGTTATCATCCTGAAACCCAATTTTTCTGAAATTTCCAGTCTACTTTTGGTCACCGTGACCTTGACTTTTGACTTACTTTCTCCAAAATCAATAGGGTTCCTCCCCACCTGGTACCCAATAATATATCCGAGTTTCATTTCAATAGGATGTAAACTTTTTGAGTTATTTTCCGGAAACCAAATTTTTCTGAAAATTTTGGTTTATTTTCGGTTAGTGTGACCTTGACCTTTGACATACTTTCTCCAAAATCAATAAGATTCTTCCTCTCCTAGTATCCAACAACATATCCAAGTTTCATTTCAATTGGATGTAAACTTTTTGACTTATCATCCGGAAACCAAATTTTCTGAAATTTTCAGTCTATTTTCTTTCACCGTGACCTTGATGTTTGACCTACTTTTTCCAAAATCAATAGGATTCCTCCCCTCCTGGTACCCAACAATATATATCCAAGTTTCATTTCAATTGGACGTTAACTTTTAGAGTTATCTTCTGGAAACCAATGTTTAACTACCACCTGCAACACCAAACCAATAGCCGACTTCGTTGCAACTCTAAAAATTTGCTAAAAATGGAATAAACAAGAATATGTGTTTTACTGACACAATACCCGGCCTCACAACTGTTTCGTGATCAGTAAAGCATGAAGTTGGTTGCATAGATATATTTTATTATGATATTTGTTTAATTATACCCTAATAGGTATTTAATAAAATTCAATAATAATAGTATACATTCTTCACAGAAAGAAGCTTAAACCTACATGTATCTCCACTTTTCCATGATCAGTGAAGCAAGAAGTTGGTTTCAAGGTTAAATATTTATAATATTTTTTATTTTTATATTCTTATGTGTATCTATATATAAAGTGTAATGCCTATTGATAAAAGCATACATCCAGTCAGGGTTGGCAAAAAAGCAGGAAATACTCATATTTCCCAGGACGGTGGGAAATAGTGGGAATTCCCTGGAAATAGTGGGAATTCCTCGTACAATACTGGGAAATATACCGTCAAATGATATGACTTCATAACTTTGTAGTGAAAAGTGCTGCAAATGGATCAGATATGTCTAAATGAGATTATGCAAAGGCAATTTCATTTTCTTCCACTACCATATGACTATCCCAAATATCTAAAACAATATATAAATGTCTTCCCACTTTCACTATTAAACATCACCTGCATTCAATGGTAATCATTCTACAATGTAATACCTCTAATGCAATTGATTTGTCTAAATGTTTGTGTAAACAAAAATCAAATTCATTAGGATAATTATTATTGTTATTTAATTTAACAACTAAAATTGTGTCAAATGCAAGAGTGCTAATTACTAAATCAACATAAAATGTACATGTCAATGATGGGCTTGGGTATGCTTATTTTTTTCAATAAAGATAACAAATAGATTTCAAAAGCATGTTTTCATAACTAAATTCTAAAATAATATGAAAATACACTGTTTTTTTAATTAAAAATGTATCAAAAGTATTTCAAAGACAATTTTAAAAGGAAATATAAATTTGAAAGTAAATTTAAACAAATAGTTAGGAGTATTTTTATGTCAGGAGGGTTTTAATGGAGTCATTTTTTCATATTTCCCAGTATTTCCCACTTTCTACTTACCAGTATACGTCCTTGATCCTTCAACCTGTGTGTAAACCTTATACATGCACTATCATGCTTTTCCCCCCCCGTGATCAGTGAAGCATGAAGTTGGATGCATGTGTAAAATTTTATAGTGATTTTTGTTTAATTAGACTCTAATGTGTATTTATTATGCTAAGTTTAATGATAATAGCATACATCCTTCACAGAAAAAAAGCTTCAACCTTTAGGTAAACCTATAACTTGAGACGGACAGACCCGAACACTATATGCCCCTACTATCGTAGGTGGAGCATAAAAAGATTTTTGTTCTGGGAAATGTCAATAAAATTTGAGTAGGTAGGTTTTTGAGAGTAGGTTGATATATATTAACAGCCAACAATTTTTTAAGGTTGGCCTTTTGTTGTGTGTTTTCTGGGGATCTGATCTTGCAGTGTAGGCTGTTATGTTAGACTGTGTTTACACTAGGGTTCAAATTTAATGATCTGTTTTACCGTTTCTTGTTTAAATTACACAAGGCGAAATCGATTTATTCTAAATCACTGCGTTCACACTTAAAATATAAACGGAAACGATGTAAACAAATAACAGTGATTTAGCTAGCGCTCGTCACTTTCGCCATTGAGGAATGTTTTTTAGAAGTGGCCAATTTATTCAGACTGCAATTCGTCACTTGGAATTTTGAAAATCGCCAAATATGAAAATATTATGCTCATAATCTTTGTTACTGTAATCAAATTGTCCAAGCTTACACTTTAATTACACCTGTCATGTCAAATTTAAGGATTAGTACAGTTGTAAACAAATGCCTTACCTGTGGTCCCTGGCTTGTTATCACTAATTACCGGTCAATCAGAGACAACCTGCACACAATCCGAATATTTTCACATATTACGGAATAATCTATTACAATCATTCAGACGTATGCAGCAGTTCTTTAGATGACTACGAAGTTTTGCCACATGTAGATTTTCAGGGCTTCGTCGAAGTTTTGATTTTTTTCACAGACCACGTTTTTTGATAGTGGGTTATTTCCCTTTAAAAATTGTCTTTGAATTTCCATGAAGTTATTTTGTAGACTTTTACTATGCTGATATTTGCTATATTCAAGATCACACAAAATTTATATTGCACCACTATTTAATCTTAAAGGTGTAAAAATATCATTTGAATGGTATTTTGACAAATAATTTATTTTTTATTACAAATATATAGAAGTTTGAATTAAGTTATTAAATGTTAGAATCCACTTAGTTTGAACTGAATTAATGGAAATTTAGATTTGACATTGATACATGTACCTCAACAAAAAGAGAAAAAAACAATGATACCTCAAGCAGCAATGCAAGCTGTTACACTTCCAAATACTCAAGATGGAAGCACAGAGAAGGTACAAAGAAAACAAGACTTACATTTTTGTGAAGGTGTTAAAGATGAACACAAAATGAATATTAATTTGTTACAATAATATGCAGTATTAAATGCAAGCAAAATAAAAAAAATATAAATAATCATATTATTATCTTCATGTTAATTATTATCTGCATTGTACATGTACACATTGGCCCGCAAAATTCAATAAGCAAAAGTGACTAATGGTCTGAAAATCCTAGCTAAAACCCTGAATAATCATTTTTAGAATGCATTTTTGCACATTTGTCCGCAATAATCACATTGAATCTTTTTATTTTGGTACGAGCATGTGTAGTTACTTTCTGCAGTTCAATAATGTATGATTTTCACAGTTACTTCTTATGTCATGGATAATGGAAAAGGACAATGAGAAGAACCATCATGTGAGGAACAACAGTTTCACTTGCTATAATATTAAAACCCTTGTAATTTTGTGCCACACATGCGTACTTATCTTTTAAGTAATTAAAAGCGATAGCATTGATTTAAAGCGTTTACATCAGAAAATAGATCGGTTTATTTTGAATCAATCTATTAAAAACTACCTCCTGAACTGGACTATTTTTGAATCGATTGCAATCGATTTAAAGAGTTTACATTTGGGTGAAATCGATGCTTTTTGAATTGATTTCTAAAAAGATCGATCTTTTTCATCTAGTGTAAACACGGCCTTACTCTTTAAGTTACATGAAAGCAAAATAATATGGAAAACAAATACAAACTATGTCACTAAGAATGATAACCATTACAAACAAGAATAATGAAAATTTAATGACTTTGCTGGTGAAAAAAATTTCAAATCATTATTTCAGAACACTTAAAAAACACCATTCCCATTCTATACTGGTCTACATTTGTTAAAATGTATGAATGGTTATCATATATAGTTAAAATTTAATGTTTTATGGTTCATTAGCAACAGAGAAATTTGTGTTTGTGACTCATAAACTATATTTAAATCCACCCTTTTTGAAAATTAAGTTCATATCCTTAACAAAATCACATGTAATAAATGAGGGCTACTCCAAACGAGGCATAATGCAACCCCAGATTTTCGACCAATGAAATTTTAACAAGTGTAATTTAAAGTTAATGTGGACACAATAAAGAGCTGGACATAAAGTAGGCCTTGGGAACAAAAAAATTAGAGGAATCACAAAAAAAATCCCATTGAAATCCAATCAAAAATAAAGATTTTACATTTTTTTTTAAATTGCAATTTTGGCTCCTTTGACCCTAACTTGGCCTAAGCTCAAAAATGGTAAGATATATGCTAAATCTGTTGATATGTTACTGAATGCTTACAACAAGAAAAATCCAGAGAAAAAATCCCATCAAAATCTGATAAAAAATAAAAATTTCAAGTGATATTTTGGCCCCTTTTGGACCTTCTAAGCTCCCGAAGGCAACAAGTTATCAAAAATCTAATTGTTAAGTGCTGTACCTGTTAATTTTTCATTAGGAACCATTGCAAAAAACTGCATCAAAATCAGGCAAAAAAATAAGAAATGAATATTTAAGAGATTTGCAGAGGCGTTTACCCCCAATAGCTGGTCTCCGTATTCCAGCAGTAATGCTTCCGTGATCTTCCGTATTTTGCGATTTTCTTCCCGTATTTAAAATAAATGAGAGAAACTAAACTATTTCATGTGAAAAACTCCTCTACGTATGACTTAGCAATTAAAATGATGGCCTTAATAAATATAATGAATTGACATGTATTTATCTTTATATTCTGATGACATTAACAAATTTTATCATTTCATCTGTGGAGTTCATCTCGTCCAATTTATCAGCAACTTTTTTCTGTACTTCATTAGATTGATTGATTAAACCGAGTTACATGTCAAGAGAGCAATATTTTAGCTATAACAGGACGACACCCAGTTTATGAATTGAAAAAGCCATTAGTAAAGCACAAGAAATTGACCACTGGGGCAAAATATTTTAACTGCCTCTGGAAAATTAGTAAAATGGGTAGGGGCAGGAAACTTAGCCTCTCATACGACCTCCACCAAGTCGGCCATTTCACTTTAACAGTAA
>MJUU01046949.1:133232-150452 GCA_002080025.1 Modiolus philippinarum | reverse complement strand
CTCATTTGTGAGTGTTGCTTTTTGAATCCGCAACTTCTTCAAAACTGCAAGTCCGATTCCAACCAAACTTTCAGGATACGTTGTTTACCTGGTGTAGTTTTGCATCTGATACTCAGAATTTTGATTTTACAGACTCAGAGGTTCACAGAGCCAAAATTGCTCATTTGTTAATTTGGTTTGTTAATCTTCAACTCCTTCACAAATGTGTGTTAGATTTCAATCAAACTTTCAGTATATGTTGTTTATCAGGTCTGGTTATGCACATTAAACTTGAAATTTTGATTTTACAGATTTAAGAGGTTGGCCAAGCCAACATACCTCATTTGTTGTTTCTGTTTGTTAATCTGCAAGTCCCCAAAACTATATTCATATTCTTATCAAATTTGCACATTGTTTTTCTCCTAGTCTTAGCCATGCACATAATACTTAAAAATTTAAGTTTACAGATTTCAGAGATTCACTGGGCCAACAATTGCTCTTCTATAGTGCAGGCGACACAAGTGTTCCATGGAACACCCATCAATGTTCTCATTTCTGCAGGAGAATTGCAAAACCATTGTCTGTTGCTCCTGTGCAATAGCCATGAAAGCTTAAGTAAACAAATTGTAAAATATTTTTGAAAAACAATTATGCAGGTTCTAAATTGGAGGATTTCACAAAAATAGGCAGTGCGAATATCAAGCAAAAGTTTTAAAATCAGCTGGTTTTCAAACAAGAATGACAAAAGATCAATGTTTATTTTCTGTTTTTGTATGTTTTTTTTAAGTACAACTAGACTGCATTTCAAAATTACTCAAAACAGTGTCTATTTAAAGAAAATGGAAGGAATAAAAATATCAAATTCTACAAGATCTGTGTCTCTTTTTTGGCATATTCATATCACAAAGGCTACACTATGTAAAAGGTTGCCAAATTTTAATAGTACAACTGAACAAGTTCCAAGAATTAATTACTTCCCCTATTTTTGTAAACAAATCTAGGACATGTGAGAGCTTAAAAGACAGCTTGGTACCTGTGTCTGTGTTAGGTTTTAGATTTAGCAAGATCATGCTGATTTTCTTATTCTGTTAGAGAATGTGTATTGGGATGAACATCTGTCATTGACATTCAGTGGCATTGAATTGGAGAAGGGGGCCATCTCAAAACTACTTTTGTACTAATCAATTCAGTAATTATGAATCACCACATACATTTATTGTTGAATGAAACTAGGTCATCTTTGATGAAAACAATGTGGTGAATAAAATTTCCTTTCACTTATAAGTATACATGTATACGAAATAAAAAAATCATATTTTAATAAACCTCTTTAAATATTTACAATTGAAAATATGACAATCTGTACTGTTGATAAAGGCGTGAAACTCGATCCTGAAATATTTGCTTGTTCTTTATCATATTATGATTTTGATTATCACAAAAATCAAAGTTTGAATTGATTTGAATTAATTAAAATTATAATCCATGTTTGATTCTTTATATTTTTAGTTGTACATGTTGTATATGTGGTAACCTAGCTATATATACTTGAGTCTTTGGCATGTTGAAGGTCTTGGTAATTCTATAATTAATCTCTTCTGACTGAAAATTGCTTGTCATCAGAAAGCTTTCTGAAATGCAGATTTTCATGTAAATGATGTATATGCTATAGTCATTTAGCAGTTACAAAAAAAAATACCCGATTAATAAATAAACACATAGTACATAACAGGTAAAAATCCCATGATTTCATTGGATAATCTGACGTCACTATACATTTGTGTATTTGAACAGTTATTTGTTTACCTTGACAGCGGAATACTTTACTTGACGACGGGACTATACCTCATGTGACTTCCGGTTTACCATACTATGCCTCTCTTTCCCTTTGTTTTCTTTTCTGTCATGTACTAAATTAATTACAGACTTTTCCCTCGGAAACAGTTTTCCTATAGTGTTGTCTTGTGAATAGTGCCCTGGCCTGTCGGCTCGTGCGCTATACACCCAGACAACACTATAGGAAAACGGTTCCCTCAAGAGAAGTCCATAATAGATTAATAGGCATTCATGTAAACAGTAAAACCTCTTGTAAAGCCACTATTTCCCTGACAACATTTTTAAAGGGTTTAGATCAGACATATCGAGAAGTCCACAAGCATTGCAAGATATTGTGTCGGCAAATAAGAAAAAGCTGCCAGACCACAGATAAATTTACAGGACCTACAGTTTTTACCCGACATTCAGTCCTGTTGGCTGAAAATTTTGCCAGACGGACTGAAGTTTTGCCAAATATGTCCTTCATCAGGCAGTTTTGGATGTGTTTGTTAGCAGTTTTGTCTTCAAGATTTATGTTTATTATGCTACATTATACTAATGGGAAACATGATAGGGAAATTCAACATGTTTGGGTCATGTACTGCTGGTTTTTGCTAGTGCCGGTACCAAGTCTAGCTATTGCCACTTCTTATCATGGTTTAAGCTTGTTTTTTGTCATTCATTTGTGTTTTGTTGTGAAGTTCACTTGTTGATTGTGCCAATGTGACTAATTTTTATACGACTGCAAAATTTTTGCGGTCGTGTTATGGTATGGCGCTGGCGTCGGCGTCGGCGTCTGTGGACAGCATAACTTTGGTTCTAGTGAACGGATTGTTACCAAATTTTAGCATGATGTTTGTTGGCACAAGCTTAAGCCCGGGTTTTAATTTCGCATTTCCTGCCCAACCCGTTTTTGAAAAAGAGGCAAAAAAGGGGCCTAAAAGGTGTTAAATTAGGTATTTTCGTGTCTGTGGACAGCATAACTTTGGTTCTAGTGAACAGATTGTTTTCAAATCTTAGTATGATGTTTCTTGGAACATTCTTGAGAAACTTTATTTTCCTTAAGTTTTTGGCCCCGCCCATTTCAGAATTAGGGGCCAAAAATGGGTTAAATGAGGTGTTTTCACATATTTGAGTGTAGAATCTTTATTATTTATTGGATTTTGATGGGGTTTGTTTCAGTGTGTTCCTGAGGAAATTTCCAATCTGTAGTTTGCCAACGGATTTCATGTAGCATGTACCGCACACGAGATAAATGGGGCCCAACAGGGGCTAATCTCAAAAAATTAATTTTTTTATTTTACAATGTAAGTCCGATTTTGATGCAGTTTTTTTCAATGGATTCCTTGTGAAAAATTAATATGGCACTCAGCTATTAGATTTTTGATAACTTGTTTCCTTTCCCAGCTATGAGGGGCCGAAGGGGCCAAAATTGCGAATTTGCAGATAATGTGGAATTTCTATTTTTCATCTGATTTCAATGGGATTTTTTTCTTTGGATTCCCCTTGATCTAAGCGTTCAGAGGTATGTCAACGGATTTGGCGTAGCTCTTACCGTTTCCGAGCTACAAGGGGTCAAAGGGGCCAAAATTGCAATTTTTCTAAATATGTCAAATCTTTACTTTTCATCGGATTTCGATGGGATTTTTTTCTTTGGATTCCTCTTGATCTAAGCTTTCAGTAGTATGACAATGGATTTGGCGCAGCTTTTACCGTTTCTGAGCTACTAGGGGTCAAAGGGGCCAAAATTGCAATTTTTCTTAATATGTCAAATCTTTATTTTTCATCAGATTTCCGTGGGATTTTTTCCTTTGGATTCCTCTTGATCTAAGCTTTCAGAGATATGTCAACGGATTTTGCACGGCATATACCGTTTCCGAGCTACAAGGGGTCAAAGGGGCAAAAATTGCAATTTTTCTAAATATGTCAAATCTTTATTTTTCATCGGATTTTGATGGGATTTTTTTCTTTGGATTCCTCTTGATCTAAGCTTTGAGTAGTATGCCAAAGGATTTGGCATAGCTTTTACCTTTTCCGAGCTAAAGGGTCAAAGGGGCCAAAATTGCAATTTTTCTAAATATGTCAAATCTTTATTTTTCATCAGATTTCGATTGATTTTTTAAGGCAGGTTCTCTGCCTTCTAGCTGTCGGGTAAAAGCCATCTTGAAAAAAGTCTGTTTCAACCAGACTCTTACATTAAGGAGACTATATGAAAAGAATCGGAATGATCCAGACTATCGTTAAAAACGCGTACGGCTTACCAGTTATTCATACAAAGGCACAAAAAATAATCNGTTTTAAATAAATTGCCAGCAACCCATATAAAAACTGAAAAGACAACCTAAACCGGGAAGGAAAATTTCGGATTTTAATTCTTGAAAAAATTAAATGTCAAGATTTCAGCAAAAAAGTAATAATAACAGAACTTCTGGAATTCCCAGGAACCTGCCTTAACAGCATTCCATGCTTTGATTTTTTTATTTCTATGGATGTAAAGTGTTAGTTGATAGTAACATATTTTGCATAGCTCTTACAGTTTTTTTTTTTATCAATAAGTGATCAAAAGGGTTGATTTTTTCCGTAGTTTGTCTCCAGCTAATAACTGTGTCAAGCTTCTTTTTGTGTCCATCTAATTATTGTGTCAAGCTCTTTACTGTGTCCACATTCACTTTGAACTGCTTTTGTTGAAGTTTCAGTGATCGACATGCTGCGGTCCTATCATGCTGCGCTCGGCGTAGCCCTTTATTGGCCATTGCAGTTGTTTCTTCATTTTTGTATCTCTACTCATTTGAATAAGTCACTTACACTTGAGTGTAATGTAATGGCAAAGTAGGATAAAGAACTTTTAAAAAAGTAGCATAAAAGGAGATGGCAAATGAAACAAGGGACAGTTTTATTGTATAATTTTATTGTATATTCAGACTTGGAACTTGTGTCTTTAAACACTTAATGCACACATAGTCATATGCATGATTAAAACATGCTTTTGTATAATATGTAACCTTGAATACATGAATCTGAAATTTAGGACAATAGACTAAAGTGATGTCCTTTTGTTTTTACAGTGTAAATATTCACATCTATATGTATTGAAAGTCTTTTCTTCTCCACACCTACAGAAAATGCTGTTCCTACCATAATATTTCCATCTCCAACACTAACATGCAGTTATATGAACATTTGAAGATCTAGATTCTTAAATATTTGTAGGAATTATTGCCCTTTAAAGTTTAATGTTTCATTAAATAGCAGTTTCAGGACTTTTTTCAGTGACTGCTTGATTTTTGCTTATGAGAGTTTTTAAGATTTCAAGATTCTTTAAATTTGTAAGGGTTTGAGTTCAAGTTTCATGAAGATCCATCCATGCCAGGGTGAGCTTTTGCCATCATTTGCCATCCTTTGTCCCTCCGTCAGTCCATCCTCCATCGTCCTTCTGTCTTAAACTTTTCATTCAAAGATCTTCTCCTCTGAAACCACTTGGCCAATTGGAACCAGACTTGGTCACAATAGTCCTTGGATGGTCCCCTTTAAAAATTGTATCTGTCAGATCCGTACCTCATCCAATATAGCCGCCAGCAGGAAACATAGTTTTAACATTGGACCCTATGGAAAAAACATAAGATCTTCTCAGAAACTACCAATCCAATTATAAACAAACTTAGGCACAATGGTCCGTAGATGGTCCCTTCCAAAAAAGGTATCCAGCAGGTCCGTACCTCATCCAAGATGGCCACCACAGGGGAACATAGTTTTAACATTGGACCCTATGGGAAAGACATTCAAAGATCTTCTCAGAAACTACCAGTCCAATTATAACCAAGCTTAGTCACAATTGTCCTTTGATGGTCCTTTTCAAAAAAGGTATCCAGCAGGTCGGTACCTCATCCATGATGGCTGCCAGCGGGAAGATAATTTAAACATTGGACCCTATGGAAAAGACATTCAAAGATCTTCTTCTCAGAAACTACTTGTCCAATTGTAACCAAACTTAGTCATAATGGTCCTTATATGGTCCCTTCCAAAAAAGGTATACGGCAGGTCCATACCTCATCCAAGATGGCCGCCAGCGTGGGAACATAGTTTTAACATGGGACCCTATGGAATATACATTCAAAGATCTTCTTCTCAGAAACTACTAGTCCAATTAGAACCAAACTAAGCCACAATGGTCCTTAGGTCGTCCCATCCAAAAAATATATCTGGCAGGTCCGTACCTCATCCAAGATGGCTACCATCTGGAACATAGTTTTTACATTGGCCCTATTGATTTTAAGGGGAACCTCTGCTCAAATTTTTGAATTTTTATCAGAATTTTGGTCTGAATGTTAAAATTTCAGCAATATGAATTACCTTGATTATAAGGGAACCCCTGCCCAAATTTTTTTTGAATGGTGTTCTGTATGGGTTGTAATGGATGGTAGGGCTTTCAGTTGCCATGGAAACCAAACAAGAATACTGTATTTTAGAAAAAAAAAGTATTCTGCTAAATTTTATGTTTTGTTTTTCCTATTGGAAATGCCTTTTATCCATATCAGTCATGGTCCAGTAGAGCGATACAGGCTCTTGAGAGCCTCTTGTTGTTATTATACAAATAAAAGATTTTTGTCAAGGAGTGAAAATGTGTAAACACTGCCAATTTGCTAAGAAATTGACTGAAGTCTCCCAAAATTGGTTTTACTCATAATTTCCAATTAAATGCACAAAAACCAGTGTACTCTCTTTATTATCCCCTCGCCCAACGGAGTTCGGGAGGGGATATAGCATCTCGCCCGTCTGTCCCTTCGTCCAGGTGTCTGTCTGTTTGTCCCACCTCAGGTTAAAGTTTGTGTTAAGGTTCATACCAGAGGAACTAAATGTGGCACATCAATCATCTTTGGTCATGTAGATGCGTCACTTCAATGACTCAGATTAAAGTTTGGGTTATGGTTCATATCTGAGAAACTACATGGCACATCAGTCATCTTTGGTCAGTGGATGGGTCTTGGAAAGTGATGCTGCTTCAGATGATACATTGTGTCATTCTGACCTACATTTTAAGCTTCAATGACTCAGGTTAAAGTTTGGGTTAAGGTTCATATCTGAGAAACTAACACATCAATCATCTTTGGTCAGTAGATGTGTCTTGGAAAGTGATGCTGTTTCAGATGATAATTGGATCACTCTGACTTTACACTTCAATTACTCAGGTTTAAAGTTTTCGTTAAGGTTCATATCTGAGAAACAACATGTGGCACATCAATCATCTTTGGTCAGTGGATGCATCTTGGAGAGTGATGCTGCTTCAGATGATAATTGGGTCACCCTGACCTATATTTTACGCTTCAATGACTCAGGTTATAGTTTGCGTTAAAATTCATATCTGAGATATTACATGTGGCACCCCAATAATCCGAGGTCAGCGGATGCGTCATGGAGAGTGATGCTGCTTCAGATAATAATTGGGTCACCCTGACCTATATTTTACGCTTCAATGACTCAGATTATAGTTTGATACTGCTTTTTGGAATAAATATTACGAACTTGAACTGAATTTTGAAATTTAATTGCTACAGACTAGGGGATTAGCTGTCTTTTCTGACTGCTCCCATCTTCTTTTATTTGATGTCAGCATTAAATGCACTATAGAAATGACATGGACTTTAAAAAAGTGTTTCTTGAAAAAACAACCACTTTCATCATGATTTTTACCAGTGAAATTGAGCTGTACAAAAACAGACTGGAATTATTGCCCTACAGACTTTTTTGAAATGAATATTTTCCAAATTTTTTGGAGACCACTTGAGATATTGTCTTGATATACAGCTTGAGTTTGAGTTATGACTAGATTTGATATCAGTTTGAGTTGATGGATATATTGAATTTTGATCAGATGGATATTTATTTTACAAGGTACAGATTGAGTTTGGATTTTGAGTAGATTGACATACAATTTTAGTTTGAGTTTTGACTAGATCCATCAATCTAGAAGTTTTTGCCCCATTGAGTTAAATTAAAGTTTCATGGACATTTGTTTTTGAAGAATTTCTTGAGATATTGACTTTGATATATGTTATGCAGGTGATGCACCAAAAAATAAAAAAAGCAACTCAAAGTAGACAATACCATCATACAATCACAACAAACCATAGCTACAAATATGACAACAAGTGGTCATTCCATACATATGTTAATGTGTTGTACATGTAATATTAATGTAATTACGTTAAGGGTACACAAACCTGCCCTTATTTTAACCTCTGAAAACACAGATGTTGACTGGAAGAAGTTTTTCACAATATCAAAAATCTTTATATTTATTATACCCCCCGCAAACAAAGTTTGGGGGGGTATATAGGAATCACCCCGTCTGTCTGTTTGTCTGTCCGTTTGTCCACACTTCTCGTAAGCGCAACTCCTCTTAAACCACTTGAAGGATTTTGATGAAACTTTACACAAAGGAAGGACACTACATGTATATGGAGATGTGCATGGAGGAATATAATTATTGTCTGAAAGCAGGAAGGGGAGATAATCCAACTTTGACTTTTCATTGATTCCCCATGTATGGGTTACCTTGTAAGCGCAACTCCTCTTAAACCACTGGAAGGAATTTAATGAAACTTTACACAAAGTAAGAACACTATATGGAGATGTGCAAAAAGGAATTTAATTATTGTCTGAAACCAGGAAGGGGAGATAATTTGACTTTTACATTTCGTTGATTCCCTATGTATGGGTTACCTCGTAAGTGCAACTCCTTTTAAACCACTTGAAGGATTTTGATGAAACTTTACACAAAGGATGGACACTATATGGAGATGTGCATGGAGGAATATAATTATTGTCTGAAAGCAGGAAGGGGAGATAATCAAACTTTGACTTTTCATTGATTCCCCATGTATGGGTTACCTCGTAAGCGCAACTCCTCTTAAACCACTTGAAGGATTTTGATGAAACTTTACACAAAGGATGGACACTAAATGGAGATGTGCATGAAGGAATATAATTATTGTCTGAAAGCAGGAAGGGGAGATAATCCGACTTTGACTTTTCGTTGATTCCCCATGTATGGGTTACCTTGTAAGCGCAACTCCTCTTAAACCATTGGAAGGAATTTAATGAAACTTTACACAAAGTAAGAACACTATATGGAGATGTGCAAGAAGGAATTTAATTATTGTCTGAAACCAGGAAGGGGAGATAATTTGACTTCTACATTTTCGTTGATTCCCTATGTATGGGTTACCTCGTAAGCGCAACTCCTTTTAAACCACTTGAAGGACTTTGATGAAACTTTACACAAAGGATGGACACTATATGGAGATTTGCATGAAGGAATATAAATAGTGTCTGAAAGCAGGAAGGGGAGATAATTTGACTTTGACTTTTCGTTGATTCCCCATGTATGGGTTACCTTGTAAGCGCAACTCCTCTTAAACCACTTGAAGGAATTTAATGAAACTTTACACAAAGTAAGAACACATATGGAGATGTGCATGACGGAATATAATTATTGTCAGAAACCAGGAAGGGGAGATAATTCGACATTGACTTTTCATTGATTCCCTATGTATGGGTTACCTCGTATGCACAACTCCTCTTAATCCACTTGAAGGATTTTGATGCAACTTTAGACAAAAGAAGAACACTATATGTAGATGTGTAAAATGTCAAAGAGGCTGAAAAAAGGGTGAATTTTATATATTTCTGATTTAGACAGAGTGTTTTCATTGGAACCCTTGTGAAATGTTCTTTCTTGAAAATTATAGCATTGTGTCCAAACTTGTATTGTGTCCACACTTGTACTGTGTCCACACCTGTATTGTGTCCACACCAACTTAATTTTGCACTTACCATATCGATTCAGGGTTCAATGAGCGGGGGGTATATTTGGCTGCTGTTGGACGACGGCTCTTGTTTATATATATATCCCCTGCTTACATATGTAAGTGGGCAGTATATAGTGATCATGTTGTCGTTCATCCATTCGTTGGTTTATTTGTCTGTTTGTTTGTCCATTCGTTTGTCTTTTAGATCGTCTGTCCACCATAGGGTACTTATACTCTGTGGCCACAACTTGATAACTCTCACAGAATGATTAGTACACATTGCCATTGTGCACTATCTATTTGAAAATTATATTTGATCTTTTTTAGGGGGAGTGGGGGAGTTGTTATATTTCTAGTTTATTTTAGTTCTCTAAAACTTGTTGTTAGAAAAAATCCATAATCTTTTTAAAAGGCCATTTATTGTAAACATGGTACTATTAAATAGCTGTACTGGTTTTAGAAGTAATACAGGTCTAAAAATGGGTCATAATCCAGGCTGTGAAAAGAATTGAATAATGGTAATTGTAAAGTTATATGTAGTGATCTTTAAAGAATATGAATACAGTGAAACCTGAAACCTGAACTTTCATTTTGATCAGTTTTGGCATTATTATTTATCATACACAGGTAAAGGTCACTATAGGACCTTCATACATGTTTTAATGTGACAGCTTTCTGGGTTGCATATAATTGTTTGGATTAGCTATAAAATTTGCTTTCGTCAGGGTTTTGTTTTGACAGGTTTTTGGTTTAGTTTGACAGGTTTTTGGTTTAGTCAGGGTTAGGTTTTGACAGGTTTCTGGTTTAGTTAGCAGGGTTTGTATCCTGTCTAAACCAAACCTTTATCAAACAAATACCTGTTGAAACCAGCAACCTATCTAAACCTCTAAACCAAACCAGAAACTTATCTAAACCAAACCATGAAGCATCACCTGTCTCTAAGACATAAACCTGTCTTAACCATAACCACACCAAAAACCTGTCAAAATCAAACCATGACTGAAACCAGAAACCTGTCCATATAACCAAACTATAAATAAATCAAAACCTGTGTAAACCATACCATGACTCAACCAGAAACCTGTCCAAAACCAAACCATAAATAAACCAAAACCTGTCAAAACCAAACCATGACTAAACCAGAAACCTGTCTTTACCAAACCATAACCACACCAAAACCCTATCAAAACCAAACCATGACTAAACCAGAGACATGTCTAAAGCACACCAAAACTATACCAAATCCTGTCAAAACCAAACCATGACTAAACCAGAAATCTGTCTAAAAAACAAATCACAACCACACCAAAAACATGTCAAAACCAAACCGTAACTATACCAGAAACCTGTCCATATAACTAAACCGTGAATAAACCAAAACCTGTGTAAACCAAACCACGACTAAACCAGAAACCTGTCTAAACCAAACCATAACCACACCAAAAACCTGTCTAAACCAAACCATGGCTAAACCTGAAACCTGTCTTTACCAAACCATAACCACACCATAAACCAGTCTGCGCCAAAAACTTTTTTTCATGACTAGTCCTTCGGGCTAGTTGAGATAACAGATTTACTAGTCCGAATCCCATTTTACTAGTCCGGAAAAAAGAACATTTTTGCCGCAATGAAAGACAATGTAGATTCAGCATGTTGTCTAGAAAATGCAATTTAAAATTTCTGCAACAAAAAATTCTTGCTAGTCCAGTCGGACTAGTGGTGGAAAAAATTTACTAGTCCGAATTCAGATCTACTAGTCTCGGGCATCGGGCTAGTGCCTAATGGAGCAGACTGATAAACCTGTCAAAACCAAACCATGACTAAACCAGAGACATGTCTAAAGCACACCAAAACTATACCAAATCCTGTAAAAACCAAATCATTACTAAACCAGAAACCTGTCTAAACCAAACCATAACCACACCAAAAACCTGTCAAAACCAAACCATGACTATACCAGAAACTTGTCCATGTATCCAAACCATTAATATACCAAAACCTGTGTAAACCAAGCCATTTAACAAATTCAAAATCTGTCATAACCAAACTATGACTTAACCAAAAACCTGTTTAAGGTATACCAAAACCTGTCAAAACCAAACCAAAACTAAACCAGAAACCTGTCTAAACAAAACAGTGACTTAACTTTAAATTGATACTGAGCATTGGTAAAAAACAACTTGTTACCAAAAATATACAATCAATGATAAGATTCTGATGTTCTCAAAATTCATAACTGTACATTATATTGCAGCTGGAAAGTGCTACCTTATGTATTACCACACATTTACAAAAAGTAAAGCAAAGGTCATGAAATGTAGGTTAAATGAAGTCTTTGAAGTTGATGATTTACTTGTCATGATGACCTTTTGCAGTATTATTTTGTAGATACCATCTTGTAAAAAGTTAATTGGAGGAATAGATGACTTCATGTCATTTAGGAGAATGATAATTCCAAATTATGGGTGTTTGCTATGCCACCAATGTCCATAATTCCTGAGAAATATGTTCCCAATCAAATTTAGCTTGCTATTTTCTATTTTGTGTTGATGTTGAATAAATGGACAAAAATATACATAAACTGACAAAAATGAACAGATTCATGTTAAATATTTTGAAATAAAAGCTTCAGGTGCAAAACAAAAAAAATACATGAACATTATTGATTAAAATAAGATTGAATTGATCTGAATTTTAAGCTTGTAGATAAATTGACCACAAGGTGATGAGCATCTATAGTGTTCATAATTTTACATGTAAACTGATGAGTATTAATGATCTGTCATCTACATGTAGTGTCTCTTTTCATCACATATTTATATAAAATATATAAAATGAAGTTGGGGAGGGGATATAGCGCTTCGCTCGTTCATCCATTCATCTGTTTGTCTGTCCGTTCCAATTAAGACCATATATCTTTCTAATAACAAATAATAGATGGGCAAGGTTTTGTGGATGCATCTTGAATAGTGCTTGAGGTTGATACATTTTGTATATAGAAAAGGTAGGAGTGACCCAGGTTAAAGTTTTTGTAAAAGTCCAGATCTGGCATACTACAACTGGTAGAGGAAAACATTTTGTATGTAGATGTGTCTTGTAAAGTTACAAAGCTCCAGTAAAATTTTGGTCACTTTGACCTACATTTCATGCATGAATGACTTAATTAGGTTAAAGTTTTTGTAAGAAAACAAATGAAGGTATATGGAGTAAATGTACATGGGACAAAATCCCTATTAATACGCGATAAGATTAAGCAAATGGAACAACGCTTTGATTGTTGTTCTTCATCTTAAAGAGTCCAGATCTGGGATATTACAACTCTTAGAAGAATAATATTTTGTATGTAGATGCATCTTGTAAAGTTAGAAGCTCCAGATAAAAATAAGGTTACTTTGACCTACATTTAATTCATGAGTGACTTAGTTTTAAGATTTTGTAAGGCCAGATCTGGAATACTACAACTCCTAGAGGAATAATATTTTGTATGGAGATGTGATTGTTAAGTAGGAAGCATCAGATAAAAATAAGGTCACTTTGACCTACAAACATGTACATTTCATGCATGAGTGACTTAGGTTTAAGTTTTTGTATACGTAAGAGTCCAGGTTTGGGATACTACAACTTGTAAAAGATTAATCTTTCATCAGTGGATGCATTTGTGGAGTGCTTTTGATACTAGACAAGCATTCAACAAGCAGGCCAGGGGATTAGCTGTCATCTCAAACTTCCCCTTCTCTTGTTTGTTGTTATGAAACCTGAAGTTTGATATTAACAGACAAACTTCAAGCTCATCATGCTATAGTCAGCAAGTTTTTAGAGGCCAAAACGATCCAATTTAGATGCATTTGCTGTGGAAAATTATTGAAAATTATTGTTGAAATTTAGAATTAATTATTGGCATGCTGGGAGTTTTAATTAGACAAATGTATACAGTTTTACATATTTGCATTGATTGACCAAATAGTATTGGCTTTCTTTTGGATGTCTGCACCTTAAGAAAAGGAAAATTCCATTTTTAATTTTACACATACTAGTACAATGAAGAATTTCTGAAATTGGCAGAAAACCACCTTTTGGCATTTTCAAACTCGGATTAGAATGTTTGTTTGTTTCATTGATGAAACTTGCTACCAAGGATTCAGTTTATTTTCATCACTGATGATGAATCAGTAAAATTTTATAGGGGATTAGAACACTAGTAATGAAACAACATTTTGAGTATCAAAACAGTGATCTGCATTGAAGTTACAGGAATTTGAGAGAAGTTATTGACAAAATAAAAAGTGTTAGATATCCTTACATGCAACAGATGTGCAATATAGATGGTAACAGATGGAAATGAAATATTGTCACAAAATCGATGCTTGTTCAGATTTTGCATAAATAAATATTTACCTGCTACAATCACATGATTGAAATCTTCGAAAAAATTTGATTCTAATACAGACATATATCAAAAACTGCCTGTCCGAAGGACAATTAATCAGGCAAAACTTGAGTCGGTCTTGCAAAAATTATCAGCCTACAGGACTGAATGTCGGGTAAAAATTGACATTTCTGCTATGCCATAAAACTGAAGGTCCTGTAAATTTATCTTTGATCTGCAAGCTTTCCCTTATTTGCCTGACTGAATGTCCTGCAAGGCCTCGGGACTTTTCCATTTGTCTGCTGATATGACTTCAAGAGCAATAGAGGTTTAAAATGAGCAACATGCCACGAAGAAGACTTTTCCAAAATTATTCCCACAGCAAAAGATTTTGCCATTGTTACGGCATGAAAAAGGGGCAACATGGCCAGTGACATCTTGTTCAAAGCCGCCGTGCGCGGTCCCGGCTTATGAATAGGCCCGCAGCATCCTCTGAGCTTGGAGTATGAGTCTTCCTAACAGAGGACCCTGAGGGAACCCCGGGATATAGAAATAGGACCTAGTATCTTCGGCTTGCGTGGTGTGACCCCTCCTAAACGGAGGTTGACCCTGAAGGTCCCGGGATATAGAAATAGGACCCATTCCGTGGTTGTTCGGGATTTATAAATACACAACCCATCTTTCAGATGGGATGTCAACTTAGGTCCACTTGTTGGAAGAAATGCCACGCTTCCTGCACATTAAAGAACCCTTGTAGCAAGCTCTTTTTGGGGTGGTCCGTAGGTGATCGGCTACAAGGCTAAATTCTGCGCCCTTGACGATTTCACGCTAGTTTTCCAGTGGCAGTCAGAATTTCCCGTACCATGGCCCTTTCCATACCCCAAAGTGATTATTTATAATCAAACTTGTTCTCGTCTTGATATAGCTGAAATATTGCTGAGTAGACGTTAAACAATATTCAATCAATCAATCAATCTTGTTCAAAGAATTCTGACTTACTGTTTTACAGTTTTGTTTGTTACATAATGGGTACTTTTAATTACTGGGAAAGCCAAATAAAGTATTCATACCCAGGAGTATGATGTGATGTCACTAGCTAGATTTTAATAATTCAACCAAGCTGAGGAAAAAAAAATATGAAGGGAATCAATTTTGATGGTTTCCCATTTGTTAATGCAATAGAGCAAGCAAAAATATTATCTGTGATGTGCTTTATTTACATTTTTTTTGGACATCGGTAGGGTACATTTCTCAATATCCAGTTGTGGAAATTTTACATTGTACAGCTATCAGAATGAGTTTTACCAAAATATTTTACCACTGGAAAAAAGGTTAACCAGTTTTAACAGAAAGGATCAATTTTATGCCATCATGTGGGATTAAAACATACAAATTAAATCTTTTGTGAAATTTTGATTACTATTTGCCCTTAAGAAAATATGTGATGGTGTTAAATCATAATATTTAATTTTCACAAGTTTGAGATATTCCCTGTTTTTAGTGTGAATTAAAACCCTTTGAGCTTGACTAAACTTTGAAGTTTGAATTAAAGGTGAGGTTTTTGACATACATGACATATCTTTTATACTTAACTGTATACACATACATACTAGTAATCCGTGTGTTATTGGTGTGTTATTGATCTGAGTTGTAATATGTAATTAACAGTCGCCTCCCTTTAACTACTAAATTTACAAACTAGACACTCAAGTAATTGGATTTTAGAACCATGTAGTGATAAAGTAATGTACTTTAAACTGAAATTTAATGAAACTTTGACTGGTGCTGGATTTGTTAACAAATAAGGACTATGTTCACTAACCCACAAGTTTCAAGTTGAGTATAAAAAAAGGAACTACTAAATAACCTAATGAGTTTTGTTATAGAGTTGAACTCACTTCACTAAAATGTTAGAAATAATCTGGTTAAAAAGGGGGAAGATAACCAATATTGATAAAATTTGAGGAAAATAGCTCATTTTTCACTCTATATTGACTCGGATGATATAGAGCACTCTCGTCGACAACCTAAATATTTTGTGTATGGACATCTCTTGCATAACGCTAATTGACAGGCAAAATATTTAGGTTGTCGAAGAATGTGCTCTATGTTTCCGGACACTAAAACTACTGTAAAACTTCTCATTTTTCAGTGAATTTTTAGAAATCTGTAGTTATGGGAGAGTTTGTGATGTCACACTGACGTCGTAATCATGGTTTGATGTAAAACAATTTCCATGAAATATGGGGCCAAATACCAAGGTTAGTGAACCTACCCCTTTGTCCTCCACTCTATTGTTTCACTATTCACTATCTACAAGCAGTCTTGGTGGCTTCATGATCATGGTATAAGTAGCTCAATCTGCTAGCCTGCCCTGAATTCAACATTTCCATATACATTGTATTTGCTTAGATATATAACTTGTGAAGTTGGGCAAGCAGACAGAGTGTTATTTCAAACAATGTCAGGAAACTGCTTATGTGAATGCAAGCGTTATTGCTTTTCCACATCGGCCTCGTTCCTTGACCTTCATCTTGAAATTGACAGCAGAGGTACATTACAAGGGAGTGACCTTGATATAATTTTTGTCAAGAATACCGCTTAAGTGCACGCTAGGGGCCTTTTTGATCTCGCTTGAGCGGGTGAATATTGTTCACCTCTAGTTGAAGACCCTCAGGCGACATCAGGATGTAGACAGGAATAAAAGCCCTGTCCTTGATAAACTGGAGTTCTCTATGTATCGTGTGCGTTTTTGTCACATGTACATTCACTCCATATCCTTTCATTTTTCCAATAGGCTGTATGACAAAAGCAATGACTTCACTTTTCCAATAGTCAGCTTCTCTTTTCTGTGTAGCAACATTCCAAAAGCACCAGCATATGGAGTTTACATCTCACAACTCATTTGCTACTTGACAAGGGCTTGTGGTCGTTACAGTGACTTCCTTGATAGAGCTCAGTTGCTTGCAAACAGACTAATTAAGCAAGGGTATGTCACCAAAAAACTTAAAGTCATCACTACAGAAGTTTTTACGGTCAAAATCACGATTTTGTGGATTGTTGCGGGATATCTGTTTCCCAGATGACAACAAATCTTTCTTTCTACAACGAAAGATTGTTTTCCTCTATTGGATTGGACTTTACTACCAGAGTTGACATGTTCAACACGGCGGGTGTCTTATAAGAAGCAGGAGATGCTTTGGGTTCTAGTGCTGCTGATGAGGAATAAATTTCCGAAATGGCCATACAGCT
>MJUU01046949.1:113976-125565 GCA_002080025.1 Modiolus philippinarum | reverse complement strand
GATAATTGGGTTACTCTGACCTACATTTTATGCTTCAATGACTTGGGTTAAAGTTTGCATTAATGTTCATGTATGAGATACCCTTGTGTTACATCAATCATCTGTGGTCTGTGGATGGTCTTCGAGAGTCTTGCAGCTTCAGATGATAATTGGGTCACTTTGACCTACATTTTACACTTGACTGACTTTGGTTAAAAGTTTCCATTAATGTTTATATCTGAGATACTACACATTACACATAATGATCTTACTGTTCAGTGGATGTACCTTGGACATTCATCTTTACATCTTTAGATTATATAAAGGTTATTATTTCTTAACAGCGGGCGAGGGGATTAGCTGTCGTTTGCGACTGCTCCCACTTCTACTTATTATATGTCAGTATATATTATGATAATTTATTTATTTAAATGCACATTTATACCCATATACATTAGGGTTGAAGGCATACATGAATAATAACAAAACCAAAATAAAACAAAACAAAGATTACAAAATGAAAAATCATGCAGTTGTTGAGTCCACTCTCCTCAGCGCAAAAGACCTTGTAACGAATGAAGCAGTATACTGCACGATTTGTGGACAATTTAAACATACATATAGTTTATCTGGTTTACTTTCAATATTTGGTATTAAACGTTTTATTTCCTGTAGATAGTTTTCTCTCAGTTTTTTGTTATTATTACATGAAAATAAGAAATGTTCTTCATCATCAATGGTGTTGGAATTGCAGTTCTTGCATTATGAATATCCAATGTTTGTTTGCCTCTGAGCCTGCCGTTAAACATGACTTATATAACACATTTTCTTTTCTTTTTGTTATATGTTTTCTTTTCTTATTATAACTACTTAATCATTGTTATTTTGTTTAATTCTTTTCCTGTTATGGGCCCATGATTGGTGAATAAATATTCTTCTTCTTCTTCCTATGTGAGAAATGTAACCAACAATGGTCATTTTTGGTCAATAATTTCATTCATATATACGCATATAAAAACTGTTTTCCCAAACTCTGATGTTTTTTTTTTTAGCTTATATATTTTTGTGTCACCTGCTGTAAGCAGAGCCGACACAAGGGGAAAACTATCCCTCATCTTACAAAGAAGGGAAAACAGGGAATGTGTTGAAGAGACAACGACCCAAAGGGAGTAATAACAACTCAAAGCCACTATAAGATCTTCAATGAACGGTGAGGAAACCCCACACCCAACGGCAGGTCGGAGTCGGCCCCTAAATAAAGAGTAATCAAGTTAAGCGAAATAAAAAATATCCTAGACTGCTATAGACATACAGTAAACTAAGTAGAAAACAGACAAGACACACAAAGGCTTAATAAATTTCCTGAATAAGGACAGGCGTAAACCTGCTGTGGCGGGTTAAACTAGTTTTATTGGGCCCAAACCTTCCCCCTACTAAGCCAATGTGATAAATCAAAAAACAATAGTAACAACAGTAAAATTCAGTTAGCAACAGGACTGAATCAATTGTGAAAAATGTAACTGAAAGAACTAAATATACGGACATGAAATCACAAAAGACCACTAGCAGTTAAGACATGCCAGCTCCAGACCCAAATAAAATTATGTACCCTCAGTATATTGCTTCCACCAAGAACCCTTCCCTTGAGGGATTTAGCATAATGATTTCATGCATATACCAGAATACATAACCAGTGTTTATTTTTCGATACATAGGGATTACTATCTGTCGTCTTCCTTTCGTTGTTGCCCTGCGTTGTCTGTCGGTTTTGAATCCACAACTCCTTCTAAACTAATTGTCCGGTTCCAATCAAACTTTCAGGATATGTTGTTCACTTGGTATTGTTGTGCACTCAATACTGAGAATTTGGATTCAACAGATTTTAGAGGTTCATGGAGCCAAAATTGCTCATTTATTAATCTTGTTTGTTAATTCGCAACTCCATCACAACTGTAAGCCTGATTCCAACCAAACTTGCAGGATATGTTGTTCACCTGATCTTTTTGTGCATCTGATACGTAAAATTTTGATTTGACAGATTTAGAGGTTCACTGAGCCATTTGTGAATTAAGTTTGTTAATGTGGAACATCCATTAATTTTTAGGAAAATTACTTCATGTGTGGATTGTGACTTGCTTATGAGAACTTTCTCATACAATGTTGAAAATGTAAGACTTAGCAATCTCAGATACTTAAGGATAGGATTTCGATATTTTCTGGCAAAGCTTGCAATAGCAGAATCAGAGAACCATTGAAATGCTACCCGGAGCATCTTCCACATTCACAGATGTTGAATTCTGTATTTTTCTTGTATTGATAGCCTGTTTGGTTACTAGTACATTCAAGTAAGGAAGAATTAAAGCAGGCATGGATTTAGAGGAGGCGTGAGGATTGTACACCCCTAAAAACTGGAAAAAATAATTTTTTTATTGTGAAATTGGGGTTTTGACCAAATTTTGTCACAAAAATTGTCAAGCCTTGTTGTGGGTGATTTTTGTCATCCATACCACGAACTTCAAATCCTGGATCTGCCCCTGTAATACATGTAAAAACTTCTTTCTTAAACAGAAATGCTCTGAACTTGATTTCTTTTTGAGTTAACATTCATATTGATTGCCCTGACAGATATGCTGACAACAGTGTCATAGTTTATCATTGAAGCTTATGTGTAATATTATTTTCTTCCAACTGGATTAATTTGGGTATGAATGATCAATACATAGACACATTGTACATTTCCAGGTTCAATTCCAAACTCAAAGCTTAGCTGTCAGTTTTGAACAGGATCTTTTTGCTAGTACATACACATATCTAGCATGAAATGAAGAACTTTTATGCAATAAAGTGGCATATTATTTAGGGCGATTAAACCATTTGGGGACAACTTTTAACTTTTTGAAATTGATATAGATCTAGGTCAGGAAATTCGGATGATTTAGAGGAAAATACATCAGGGACAAAAAATATGAATTTCCTAACATGTTCATTTTAACAGAAAATAAAATATTATATTTATATTCATATGTTTCCATCGACACTAGCACAACTTCTATATGTTGGAACTTAACCCTAAACTAATGAAATCCTATCTTTTGAAGAAATGCCTGAATTTTCTTCAAAAAGTCCAGATTGTTTAATTTTTCAGCCCACAAAAAATAGATTGCTCTGCATGTTTCTGAGCATAATATGGTAAAACAGTCCAACTTGAACCTAGTGAATATTGTATTCAATATATTTATATTTTATTTATCTAATAGAATATTTAATGATTTATCAAATTTCTACTTATGTTAAAATAAAAGAAAAATGGGATTTTCACACTCCACAAAAAAAACCCAAACAAAACAAAAACAAAAAACAAAGTAAAAGGGAAATATTAATATCTTATATTGCTCGTGTGATAAATTTGGTAGATAGCAAATTCAAAATAAATTTGAGTTGCCTCCCTTCCATAATTGTTTACATTTAATGCAATGATAATATGATTGTTGCATTTTATGGTGAAATTTAGGAAGATTTTTAAATAAAACTTAAAAAATTTTGTACCCTACCAAAGGCAAATATTTTAGTAGTCCTTAATTAATACACAGGGAAAGATGTACATGTACAAATGTACATGTATGACCAAACAGTTTATATTTGAAGAAAATGCTAGTATCTGTAATATGTGTTAGGATATCTATATAAGATGAATCTTTTCATTTCACTACTTAATTCACAAGTGACATCAGATCTAGAGTTAATGTGGGTTCTCAAGTAAGTACCAATCTTTCAGTTTAAAAAGATCTTGGAAACTGAATCTTAACGTCTGGTAAAATTTGGGAGAAAATAAATCATCAGGAATAAATGTACATGTATAAATAAGCTTGAGTTCAACACCCAAAAAATAGTTAGTCCAGAGTAATAAGTAATGCAGATGAAATCTTTCCCACGCTAATCTAAAAATATACCCAGTACATCTGCAGACTTATTAATTAAATCTGGAATGTGTCAAGTAGGGTGAACTAATTGCCTGTTCTGGTGAAGCTCAGATTTTATGTGGTTTGCTAATCTGCATCTTTTTTCAGATGTAGACATAAATATTTTGATTTTTTCACATTGAATCTGTAGTCTGAATTGATTTTATATTTTAGTACAAAAGGCAATTTCTGGTATATCAGAAGGAGCACAAGTTTGGGAAGGTAGTGGGACAACTTGACTGCAACTGGAAAAGGGGGGAAATGGGTATGGGTAGGACTCCAAAAAGTCTGCTCTTTTCAATATATATCAGGGGTCATGGGGAGTGGAATTTCTCCACACTATTTATTTACAATGGCTTCAAATTTAGAGTGCATTTCTTTCTGCCAGTAATTTTGTCAATTAAACTGGCAGAATGAAATGCATTGTTTAATAACCTTCTATGACCTGTAGTTATGAGATAACAAGAGTTGTCAAAAGACACAGGGATTCCAGTAACCTCAATGCACAATAAATTCGAAAGTTATAGAAAGCTTTCTTCACAAAAAGTCACATATCAAATATAAATACCCTATCATTAAACAACTTATGGCGGATTTCCTGGCTCATTAACATATTATATTTGCTTCAATGAACATACCAATATTCCTCAAGTTACACCTATAAGAACACCTTCAAAACTCCTGTCTTTAATTTGTCAATCAACCAATCAAGATTCTATAGAATTCTATTGTATACCAATTTATACTGCCTGAAGGGGTTTACCTTGATACTCCAGTGATGACAAATTGGTATACAATAGAATTCTATAGAACTTTTGATTAGTTGATTGACAAATGAAAGAAAGGAGTTTAGAAGGAATTGTTTTAGGTGTTACTTGAGGAATATTAGTATGTTCATTGAAGAATTGCAAATATAATACGTTAATGAGCCAGGAAATCTGCCATAATTCTAGAAGCAAAGTTAAAGTTTTTAAAAAATTGCCCTCAGGGAAAGACATGGTCATAATGTCTACAAAGATGGTACCATTAGAAAGCTCTCATTAAAAGAACGTCACATACCAAATATGAACACCCTACCACTAAACAACTTAATTCTAGAAGCAAAGTTAAAGTTTTTAAAAAATTGCCCTCAGGGCAAGGTCAAGGTCAAAATGTCTACAAATATGGTACCACTAGAAGGCTCTCACCATAAGGAAGTTACATACAAAATATAAATACCCTACCACTAAAGGCCTACCTTCTAGAGGCAAGGTTAAAGTTTTTTTACAAATTGCCTTTGGGGCAAGGTCAAGGTCAAAATGTCTACAAGTATGGTACCAGAAGAAAGCTCTCATCATAAGGAAGTTACATACCAAATATGAACACCCTACAACTAAAAGCCTACCTTCTAGAGGCAAGGTTAAAGTTTTTTTGAAAATTGCCCTCAGGGCAAGGTCAAGGTCAAAGTGTCTACAAATATGGTACCATTAGAAAGCACTCATCATAAGGAAGTTACATACCAAATATAAGCACCCTACCACTAAAAGCCTACCTTCTAGAGGCAAGGTTAAAGTTTTTTAAAAAATTGCCCTAAGGGCAAGGTCTAGGCCAAAATGTCTACAAGTTTAGTACCAGAAGAAAGCTTGCACCACAAGGAAGTCACATACCAAATATCAACATCCTAGCTATTCAGGTGTCAATTCCACAAGCCAGGTTAAAGTTTTGCTGACGCCGACGCCGACACCGGGGGTATGGCAATAGCTCTCCGGACATTCTTCCCGGCAAGCTAAAAATGAACATAAAACCCCATTTTTTTTCAGGTGCTGGAAAAATAATACACAGGAAGGGATGATGATTTAGACTTTTGTTCTCTTGAGGCTTTGGTGGAAGTTAATGTATGAATTTTATCCAAATCTGAAGAGGAACTAAATTTTCTAGATCTACAGCACATTAAAGAATACCTCCTACAGAAATATTTCAACAGGACATCTCTTTAATCTACCCTGTGGTATTAATATTCAACTTTCTACCCTAAAAGATGTAAACGACCACACGGGGAGTCCTTTATTCCGCGTGTAGTCGTTTAATCCATATCTTTTTGCCATTTTAGAGTCAACGTTTTTAGGTAAATGATGTAAACACAAAATAGTCGCGTAGTCCTTGAATGTTTTGATTTTAGATTGTAATCGACACATTTCTTTCTGCATCTGCCGTTTAATTAACTTTTTTCAAAGTAAAAGAGGTGATCACCTAGTATATGTTGACCTATTTTTAGCTCGCCAGGACCAATGTCCGGAGAGCTATTGTCATACCCCTGGCGTCGGCGTCGTCTGCATCAGCAAAACTTTAACCTGGCTTGTGGAAGTGAGACCTGAATAGCTAGGATGTTGATATTTGGTGTGTGACTTCCTTGTGATGAGAGCTTTCTTCTGGTTCTATACTTGTAGACATTTGACCTTGACCTTGCCCTGAGGGCAATTTTTAAAAAACTTTAACCTTGCCTCTAGAAGGTAGGCATTAAGTGGTAAGGTGTTCATATTTGGTATGTAACTTCCTTATGATGAGAGCTTTCTAATAGTACCATATTTGTAGACATTTTGACCTTGACCTTGCCCTGAGGACAATTTTTCAAAACCTTTAACCTTGCTTCTAAAATTAAGTTGTTTAGTGGTAGGGTGTTCATATTTGATATGCGACTTTCTTATGATGAGAACTTTCTGATGGTACCTTATTTGTAGACATTTTGACCTTGACCTTGCCCTGAGGACAATTTTTTATAAACTTTGATCTTGCTTCTAGAATTAAGTTGTTTAGTGGTAGGGTGTTTATATTTGGCATGTGACTTTCTTGTTATGAGAGTTTTCTGATGGTAACTTTCAAATTTATTGGGCATTGAGGTCACTCTAATGGCCCGGAGAGCTATGTTGTCTTCTGACAACTCTTGTTTTATCAGTTTCTTCCAAATTTACAGCATTTCAGCAAAATATTAAATAAGATTAGACCACCTGCTTTTGTTTTAATCCTAAATCACTTCTGGTCAGTTATTTTTGTTGGAGTTGTGTCCCCTAATAACTTCAATACAGCTTACAAAGTTCTTGTCAGGTTTGGATAAGGTTTAAGTTAAAACCTATGAATATTTTTATTGAGCAATCATGAGCCAATAACAGGCAAGTGATTGAAAAATGAAAAATAAGCTCAATACTTCAAAGACAAGGCTTGGTTGAATATTGTTTGGAGCAATTGTAATACCCCATTTATTTAAGCAAATAGACAAATTTCACTCTTGTCAACTTTTTGCTTTGAAAAATTGAGAACCCTGACCAACATCTTTTTCTTTTGATCATGTTGATGTAAAGCAAGCATTTAGGAGATGACAAACTTTTATGGTTTGTTTAGGAAACTCCTCATTTTAATATTTCGTTCTACAGGAAGGATGGAGGAGAATCAGAAGGATAAGACATAGTAAACAAAGTACCAATGATTAAGTATTCTTTGATATTTGATTTATAACTTAATCAAGACAGACCTTGAGAGGTTGGCTTCTTTTACAGAAAATAAAACTGATCATTAAACATTCTTCTGTGATGCAAAACTAATGATTTACGCCTACCTCTTTCTGTGGTATAAATGTAACAATATTGATTTGTTTCAAGTCTTATTTTATTGTTCTTCAGATATTAGTTGAATTTGACGACCAAGATTGGCATAAGCGAGAGTGGGTTAGAGTTCACGATATATTCCAAATCCTTCTTGTTGAACACACCATTATTTGGGCAGAGAGAGAAGACCCAGAGAATCCAAAAGAGACCCTGTATTGGCCAGCTTTGGTAAGTAATTTAGATAAGTTTGTGTAAATTTGCTGTTGTATATACTCAAGAATCTGAGAATGCACTCAGTAGTAGAATACTTAGTCATTATCATTAGTTGATTATAATCAATTTGTTTTCTTGCCAATCCTGAAAAAACCTTTTGTCATTAAGTAGATGTTTTCCACCAAACTGCTTTTAATTTTACCAAAAAATGTGAAAATCTAGAGATTCACAGATTTTCACATGTTCTGACATACTAATGGCTAATTTGTGGTAATACTACAGGTCAATAAATGTCTAAATGACAGAAGCTTGTTAATACAACAATTAAAAGAACAAAATGCACAGGAAACCATTGTAAAAACTTTCATGGTGCTTAAGAAATTATCCTTTGAAGGAATATAAGAATCTATGTAAAGCAGAACAACCTTAGAACAGTTCTGATTAAAAAGGTCTTTGCTTGAATCTGGGATTCTGGGTATTTAATATCAACTTTGGCTTTATATAATATGCGATCAATTTTGCAAGTGCAGATGTACCTAGAAAAAATAAGATCCATGCTTGTATTTGGCTGTAAAATTGACAAACATCCAATCCCCCAATGTGCTTTTTAAGCTCCAGTCCAGATAAAAGAATGTCACCATGACCTACATTTTATGCTCGAGTGACTTAGGTTAAAGTTTTTATAAGAGTCCACATCTCAAATACTACAAATCTTAGATCTAGAAATGCTTCTTGTATAGTCATGAAGTTCCAGATGAGTATTAGGGTCACCTTGGCCTACATTTCATGCATGAGTGACTTTGGTTATTTTTTTTTAAGTAAGAGTCCTGATCTCTAATATGCCATCTCCTAGAGAAATAAGAATTTTGTTGGTAGATGCACCTTGTACAGTCAGTTAGTCACAGTTGCTGATGAAAATTAGATCACTTTTACCTATATTTTACACCTGAGTGGTTCAGTTTAAAGCCTCTTCCTTCTCTTATCAGTATAAAATCCATGTGCAAAAAAGGATTGTCAACAAAACAACAGAAACACAAACGCATGCCTCATCTAGACTGACTGATAAATAAATAAAAATAATTAAAGATTGAATTGCATATACTATGTACATGTATTGTAAATTATTTTAATCAAAGAAATACATGTACATATGGAAAACATTTATTGATCAAGTAATTACTTCTGTTATGCATTTCATTTACATTTACTCCTCTTATAAAATTTTTTATAATACTGTATGTTAAATTAGCTTTGAGACCTAGTGACGTGAAAAATTTCATACATACTGGCCAGCGATGTCTGCTGAAATATATGATGATTCTTGACCAAATCCTACATACAATTCCTTTTGGAAGTTTTGAGCTTGATTTTTCTTTTGTATTGTGACAGTGTTTTACCAGCAGACTAGGCTCCTTGAACTAGTCAGCAGATTAGCAGTGAGCACCCATTAACCCATCTTGCAATATTACTATCTTATTTTCACTGGAGTTAGTAGTCCACCTGTATTGGGTTTTATTTGTATGCTTATTATACTATAGGGAAACAGGACAGATAAACATGATAAAGGGGAGGTTTTGGTTCCCATAAACCGGTTAAACCCAACTGATGGCTTTTGCTAGCACTGGTACCAAGTCCGGCTGTCTTGAGTTCCTATCATTGTTTACGTTTGTCTTTGTCTTATTAGTGTTTTTCCTGTGTAGTTCCATGGCAGATTACGGCATGTGATAATAATTGTCCCTTTTATTGCATGCACTGCACAGATATTGCATCAAGGTGCTGTGGTTTTCCATAGACCTATAGAATACATGTATAATGCAGCAACAACAATTGATTCAGCAGAAATCTTTTAAGATCAAATCCCCATCAAATTTAATTGCTTAGAATGCTTTTTGTTTTATGGAATGACTGTTAGAAGTAGACAAGTTGGCAGGAAATAATAAAAGTATATTGAATTGCTATTGATTTTCCTAACTTCTCAGCTAAGCTACTTTGTGCTTTGATTGATCAGTGATTTGAAAGCTTGTATTGATTTCTTCCTGTTTTGTGATAGACAACAAAGGTTAAGGGTTGATTTACATTCCATGGCTCAGAATGGTAATTTGTCTGTACAAAGAAGTGTCATTTAAGGAGAAAACATTGATTGATGAGTTGACTGACCTACTTTGTTGTGGTAGGTAGGGAGAATTTCAAAGGATTATACTGTGCCCCTGTATTTTGTTTCAAGGAGACATAAATTTGTTTTTAGCTCACCTAACCCGAAGGGTCAGTGTGAGCTTTTGCCATCAGCCCATCACTTGGTGTCCGTCGTCTGTTGTTCGTCCGTCCATCCGTCACCTGTTAACTTTTCACATTTTCATCTTCTCCTCTGAAACCACTGAAGCAAATTCAACCAAACTTACAGGAATGATTTACTAAAGATCATCTTTTCCTCTGAAACCACTGAAGCAAATTCAACCAAACTATACAGGAATGATGTAATAAAGGTACTTCACTAAGATTGCTCATTTTGTTCAGATCTGATAAAAAACATGGCCGCCAGCAGGGAACATAATTTAATATTGGACCCTATGGGCAAATCACTTTTTGATCTTCTTTGAAATTCAACCAAACTTTACAGGAATGATGTTTGGAAGGTCCTTAACAAAGATTGCTTCTTTCATTCGGATACGATAAAAAACATGGCTGCCTGAGCATGGAACATAGTTTAAAATTGGACCCTTTGGGAAAATCACATTTTCATCTTCTCCTCAGAAACAGCTGAAGCAAATTCAACCAAACTTTACAGGGATGATGTACTAAAGGTCCTTTACAAAGATTGCTCATTTTGTTTCAATTTGACAAAAAACATGGCGGCCAGCATGTCGGTTTAACATTGGATTTCATTGGAAAAATCACATTTTCATCATCTTCTCTTAAACTGAATGATGTATAGAAAGTCCTTTGCAAAGTTTACTCATTTAAACACATGGGTGCTAATGGAGAACATAGCTTACCATTAGACCCCCATAGGTAACAAACATCATTTTTGGTCATGCATGGCAGAGAAGTATTTTGTCAGGTGAGCGATACAGGCTCAGTCTCTGAGAATCTAGTTTAAACTCATCTGCATTCACTGTGTATTATCATACACAGCTGGATGTAGGTACCAGGACTGGTTTTAGGTTTGAATTTCAGTGACGGTTACCGTTATTGATGTGGATCCAGTATGTAGCTATACACTGACACCACCGTACATCAATGATAAATTTAATTGAAATTAAAATTGAAAACCAGTCCTGGTACCTATATCCTCTGTATGGTGATACATAGTGGCATTAGACAGGATTAGTGATTTCCATCACTTGCAAATTGGCATTCATTGTCTGTAGGTCACTTTTTACTCAAAGACCTGTTCCTCTGATACCACTTAGGAAGTTTTAACCTGATTTGATCATAATAGTTTTTGGTGGCCCTTCAAAATTTGTAAATTTTATGCTTATGCCTCACCCAACCAGCTTGTAAAATAGTTTAAACACAGGCTCCAATTGCAAATGCATTCTTCATATCTGAAACCATTTGATTATTCTTCAAGCAAAGTAGTGAAGCCCTGTAATGTTTTTGACACGTTGGTCTATCAAACAGTGTCAGTAAGTATACACTCAGCATTAGATATGTTGAAGTTAGCTGCAGAACAGTAGCTCTTATGGCTCTTATGCTGATTTTTATACGACCGCAAAAATTTTGCGGTCGTATTATGGTATGGTGCTGGCGTCGGCGTTGGCGTCTGTGGACAGCATAACTTTGGTTCTAGTGAATGGATTGTTACCAAATTTTAGCATGATGTTTGTTGGCACAAGCTTAAGCCCGGGTTTTAATTTCGC
>MJUU01046949.1:66582-83009 GCA_002080025.1 Modiolus philippinarum | reverse complement strand
TTGATATGTGACTTTCTTGTGAAGAAAGCTTTCTATTACTTTCGAATTTATTGTGCATTGAGGTTACTGGAATCCCCGGCAAGCTATGTTGTCTTCTGACAACTCTTGTTACTACAATGCATTTAAATTTTGTGTAGTGATAGGACTTCATTGACCAAGCCACACAGAAGGACCATTCTATCATTCAGGACAACATAACATATGAGGAGTCCACAAGGAATATACCCTATCTTCTCTATGGGAAAAGTGTCTTTGTGGATAACTACATCTCCATCCATAACCGACATTGATTAATGACAATGCCCATTATATCTTTCTCATGGCTGAATTTCAGTCTGGATGATTAGCCTGATAACATTTCAACCTTAATTTATTGACAGACAAGAGACCATCACATTTCCAAATTTACCTCAAAGATGACATTTGAACAGTACATGCTGTGTTATTTGTAGGTTGAATAGAAAATTAGATACTGTGGATGTACTTTTATTCGTGGGCATCAGTTGGTACCATTTTCTTGGCACTTAAATTCTATGCATTAAAACTCATTGGAAAAAATGCATTTCGTTGGGAACTTAATTTTGTGGTTTAAGTGAATTACGAAATCAACGAAAATTGGAACCCCACAAATAATAGTACTTTCACAGTATATCCCTAAAATGAATAACAGTGCTTCAAGATAGAGACAAGATTAAATGATTACATGGTAAATTCCAAGTAATTATCAAACCAAATAGTTTAACAAACTGCAGTTCTACTGCAGTTCCACAGTAGTTCAAAATTGACAAGGTAGATATACATACGAAAATTTCCCAATTGGATCATTTTCATTTATTATGGAATAACCCTTTCTGTTCGTGTTGATCGAATCAGTTTTCAAATTTCCAATAAAGGATACAAATTAGTTATTCTATATATGCACCAGGTCTTTGGATGACTACAATTTTTTGCTGTGTGTAGATTTTCAGGGCTTTCGAGTTTCAGCTCCATCGGAGCTTTGTTTATATTCCTTCTATTCATAAATATTCTTCTATATATTATACAATGTATAGAAACTAATACAATTGCCTTTGCTTACATTCATTAGTTGATATGGTTCTTTAACAAAAGAAGTGTAGTAAAACTGTCAGTCCAAAAATTGTGCTCATTTTAAAGTTGCTTTCATTAAAGGGGTGATAGTAGCAGATGAGACATATTTACCAGCCAGCATTCTATGCATGTTTTTTTTTACCATAATCAATTTCAATCCCATTTGTATATCTCCGACTCTGGGGGCATCATAAGTGTCTTGCAGACCCAAAGAGGGGGTGTGATATATAAGTGTATTACATTGCCAGTCAAATGACAACACCATATCCCAGCATTTTGCTGTTATCAAATATATGCAACCACAAGGTTACATTTGGCTTGATATCACAAATATCTAAATTGATAATTCATGTACTTAGATATCTAGATAAAGGATTACTCCACTTGATATGAATATTGATAGTAGTCCATGTTTAAGTTAAGATTATGTTTAATAAACAGCAAAAGTACAAAAGGCAATTTTGATAATGACCTAGGGAAGCCATTGGACTTTCCAGTAGGTATAAAGAGCTATTAGGTATAGACCAACCAGCGGGTTGTATGGATACCTTGTCAATTGCTATCAGTTTTAACCAGTCCCTTAAGCATCCTCAAATAACAAGTAGCTTAAGTCAATGTGTTTAAGTATTCTCAAATAGTAATAAATGCTTCACTTGAATTTGACAGTTAGTACAGTAGAAATGACATACATTTAAAAAAAGAAAACTCAGGCAGGGCGTTTATACTGTTTTATGATCTGGCTGGTGTATAGGGTAGGTTATCATGACAGAGACTTAAAAAGTTTGAGACATAAAAACTATCATACAAAAAAAAACATAGGTCACTTTTCCACGTTTAACAATTCACCCGACAGATCAGTTAAAAGCTACACGTGAAATTAAATCATCGTCTACTTAAGAATACCTAAAATAGCAGTTTGTACATATTAGCTTTTAAAATTGGTGAGGTCATAAAAGAAATACTCTCGACTTGTGTTATTACAGGTTTTGAACAATGCGGGACCTTTAATAGGAGATAATTCATGGGTCTTAAACAATTCAAATTGTATAAAAGGTCACTATACAGAACTGTCGAACAAAGGCATTTTTGTGTAAACAATACGTGTTATCTGAGCTTAAGCATTATGTAGATTGGACATATTTAAATCGCGCCTGGCTATTCTATTGATCGTAACCAAGTTTGTCAGGTTTCTTATCGCATGACCTTTCTCGACTTGTTCAAGTTGGTGTGAAGGTTACACAGTGAATAAACAGACAAAAAAAGACTTCTTTATGCATTAATAATAACAGAAATAAGCAATTAAATCACCTATCTAATGTATATATCTCTACCAACCAGGGTACCTTACAGTGAAATCTGTTTTACTCCAAGGTTTTTGTGTTTGGGAAATATATTAGATAATGCTATTTTAGTTTGTAATATGAAATTACAAATATTTGCTATATGCCTGTAAATTTTTGAAAATATTAGCCTGCCCAGCCCAAAACTAGCCTGCTTCTGTTATACCAACTCTAATATTTATTATTGAGATTTTCTGGCTGCTGGGTTTGTTGCTGTATAAGAATGAGAATAAGAATATTTATTGTCCCAAAATGGTGCCTCAAAGGGAATAATTACATGATATACATGTAGCATACAATACATAATTGTTACATATGTAAGAACAGTACATGTAAAATTACAATGTAGTTTTACACCTCTATATGTAAGCTAGATAAATAAAAATCTAAAATACCAGGTCCAAAGATTGATATTAAAGAAGGGAAAAGGTCAAGTAGGTTCCTAATATTGTCTTGGCATAGATTTTACAGTGACAAACTTCTTTACACAAGTTAATCATAATTTTTGTATATGTAGGTGAATTGAATTAAAAAAAAAACCTGAAGGGGTCAGAGGGAGGTTCTATTCCCGAATTAATGGTAATTTTTATCCACTTTCTTGTTTCATTAGCCTGAAAATACTTTACAAAGAAATTAAGGCCACTTTTTTTGTGTATGCTTTTTGTTCCAATTCCAGCATCAGAGTCCCTGAATATTTCCAATGCTTTTAAAACATGTTTATTGTAATGAATTAATAAAATTACAAAGTTTTTGTTGTAAACCAGACCGAAACAAAATTTGCCATACTCGACTACATGTACTGAGATAGAGATAAAATATTTTGCTAGACATTCATCTGGTGTACCCAAAAATACTGCTAGACTGACTTGATTTTTGTCTCGCCCGCGACGAAAGTCGCGAAAGCGAGACATGCGTGCAAAGTATGACGACGGCGACGGTGTTAACTTTTACTAAATGCAGGATATTTTGAAAACCCTTTGATGTAGGAACATCATATTTGGTCCAATGGTAGTACTAATCAAGTGCTACCTGACGGACATAACGTTATGTGACCTTGACCTCAATATCACGGTCTAGTGGCAATGTTAAGTTTTTCTGCTTAAGTCCATTTCTCAATAACTAGAAGTGGTAGGTTGATAATTATCTGAATTGCCATGTTTTAAAAGTAGACAAATATTAACAAAATTTCGTTTAAGCGACCATAATCTTCAAATAGAAACTGGTCGATATAAAAATATTCCCCGTCAACAGAGACTTGTAAGACATGTAAAGTTATTGAAGATGAAAACCATTTCCTTTTGAATTGTAAAATTAATGAACAAAATAGGACAAATTTTTTGGAACTTATACACCAAAACTTCCCAAATTTTAAAAATTTCAATCAGTTTCAAAAAATTAGTTTCATTCTGAATCCAAACCCAGCCCTTTTACCGGTAGTATGTACCTTTCTGAAACAATCTGCTGAATTGATATAGGGTCCACGCCGGTCAGAGAGTCATCTATCTCATTGTATAATGTATATGTTTTGTGTTGTATTGTATTGCTTTGACCCTTATGGGTGTAATTTTGCAATAAAGATATATAGATAATATTTGGTATGTAGGTTGGTCTTGGGTAGTACATGTCAGTCTGGCAGGTAACTTTTGTCCTTGACCTCAATTTCACGGTCTAGTTGCCACGTTAAGTTTTTCAGCTTAAGTCCATTTCTCAATAACTAGAAGTGGTAGGTTGATAATATTTGGTACGTAGGTTGGTCTTTGGTAGTACATGTCAGTCTGGCAGGTGACTCTTGTCCTTGACCTCAATTTCACGGTCTAGTGGCCACATTAAGTTTTTCTGCTTAAGTCCATTTCTCAATAACTAGAAGTGGTAGGTTGATAATATTTGGTATGTATATTGGTCTTGGGTAGTACATGTCAGTCTGGCACTTGACTTTTGTCCTCGACCTCAATTTCACGGTCTAGTGGCCATGTTAAGTTTTTCTGCTTAAGTCCATATCTCAATACCTAGAAGTGGTAGGTTGATAATATTTGGTATATAGGTTGGTCTTGGGTAGTACATGTCAGTCTGGCAGGTGACTTTTGTCCTTGACCTCAATTTCATGGTCTAGTGAGCATGTTCACTTTTCTTATTAGTTCACTTAGATTTCACATCAATTTAGAGGCCAGCAGGGACAGGCGAGACATCTTTTAGGGTCATCACTTGTTACTAGACATGTCTGTCAGTCTTATAGTTTTCAATATGTCTGAGGTCAAGCTTGGAAGTTCAAATAAATTCACATAAAATGAAAGAACTTGTACCCCTTTTCATTTGCACACACACATCTTCTTTCACTATCAGTGTTTTCCAGATAGTTTCAATTTCTAAAAAATGACCTTATAAAGGACTACTTATTACGCCATTTCCCTTTTAAAATTACTTCATAAGAGAGGAAATGATCTTTTCAATTTCAAATTGAGAAAGGGAAATTTATAAAGTGTAATTATATTTGATTACAGAACGGGTTGTGACAGAGTTCAATACTTATATTTACCCAGTCTTAGGTTGGCCATTCTGTGTTGATAATATTTCAAGGTTTAAAAGTATAAGTAAATATTTTGTTCATAACTAGTGTGTTTGATCTGTAGTGAGCTAGCAACTAAGGTATGAAATGAAATTAACGTTTAGCTTTGTCATTGATTTGTAGAAATATATTCTTTATGAAAATAAGTTGTCAAATCTTTAAATTTTTGTGAGATAGGATAAGATCTGGTTTATTGCCAGGTAATCATTTTTGTCCAGGTTGTAAATTTGAAATGAATTATAGCTAGGGTTGTGACTTTGAAATGAATACATGCTGGTAAATTATACAAAAGAAGTTTAATAATAAGTTTCATTTTTCTCACAATCATCTGTCTATTGAGCAGTCTGACCTTGCTTTGACAAAAGAAAGTGACCCTTTGTGGAAAATTGTCCTATTATTTGAAGCAAGTTTTGATAAACCTGCCTTTCTTCTCACTTAGAGGTCAGTTTCTGAACACATGAGTCGTTGGTTCTTGCCTTCTTTTTAAGTGTTCTCCCTTTTCCATTATCTTTCATCCAGAATACAGCTGAAGTATTGAAATCAAAAGAAATGTAGCATTTTTCCATAGCCACCCCTTCCCTTTTGGATTTTATAAGCATATCCTATGCATTCATGAAGTTGAAGAGCAGGCATGTCACCAGCTGTCTTGATATACTGGTAACTCTAGTCTTCCAGAAAATGTATTCCTCAGGAATGTGAGGCGCAGTGTATACTCCAACTTCCATTGTCTGTACGATGAACTTATGAAGACCCTCCTACGTAAGAGTGTTTGTAGTCTAGTACACGTTTCCTTGTGGATGTGGTTTGTCTGTCTTTCTCATTAATCTTTATTACACCTTACAAGATAATTACATAGTATAAGATGTAAACAGACTATCTAGATTCCATGGAAACAGGCCAAGAACTTAAGAAAAACATCATATTTCTCATTACACAGAAAAAAAATGGATCTATTTTTGCTGCCATTGTCTGCCTCCATGAACATCTGTCCATGATGATCCTCTGCCATAGGAACAAAGCACGTAATGAACAGTATTCCATTCCTCCTAGGAAGCTGTTGACTTTAGCGCAGTTGCATCGACAAGATATGATCAGCTGGTTGTAGTTTGGCTTTATTTAATTTAGAACTTCATGTAAATGAGATCTTTGAACCATTATAGAAATTGATGAATTGGGGACTTTTTGTTGTAAATGACTAAATTGGAAGTGCAGGAGTTAATGACGATGGGTTATTGATAAAAAGTTTTATAATTACCTCCATGTAGCTATTTACAACTGCTTGTCATTATTCATTATAAGCAGTCATTTCTCATAGGATAAATTGTATTGTTCAGGGTCACAAAGACTTGGCTGCGTTAACCTCAAGTATGATAGAAATGTCCTGAAAAGATGACCAAGTCAATGTGTTACCTGTAAAAATATCTATCCTTCCATTCCTCAAGGGCGGAAGACTTAAAAAGCATAGCTTTAATTGCCCTCTCTTTATATGGTATGAGATGCCATTATTATATGTCAGACGTAATTTATCAAGAACCAAGGATTGAATAAATTTACAAATTGACCAATTTTTCTCATGCTTTGAAAACTATAAGCAAAAAATGAAAGCAGTAGAAGTGAAATGCACTTGTTGTTGCCATTTACTGCTTCCTTTTTAGCACAGGAGATCAGATAGCTTAATTGGCCATGATAAACAAGAGAAAGCAATAGTTTGAAGTGGCCATGTTGGATGAAAAAAAGAAAGTTAGAATTTGTCTTTGTTGATGAGAAAAAAATACAAGTATGAAGTGGACATGGAAGGCAAGAATAGATTAAGGTGACCTTGGCTGATGAGAAAAGGAACAGTTTGAAGTGTCTGTGGTGCACTCATGGAAGATTAGAATAGAAGATGAATGAGCAGTCAAGAGGAAGTATAATTTGTCCTGACCATGCCGTACAAGAGGGAGAATAGTTTGATGTGGGCCATGCTGTACAAGGGGAAGAATAATTTGATGTGTCCATGCTGCTTATAAGAAAGAATAGTTTCAAGTGGCCATGCTGCACAAGAGGAAAAATCTTTTGTCGTGGCCATGGTAAGCAAGAGGAAGAATAAGTTTTATGTGGTCATGCTGCACAAGAGAAAGAATAATTTAATGTGGCCATGCTGCACAAGAGGAAGAATTGTTTGATGTGGTCATACTGCACTAGAGTCAGAATAGTTTGTAGTGGCCATGCTTCACAAAAAAGAACAGATTGATATGGCCATGCTGCACAAAAAAAAGAACAGATTGATATGGCCATGTTGCACAAAAGAAAGAATATTTTTTGTAGTGGTCATGTTGCACAAGAGGATGTGGCAATGCTGCACAAGAGGAAGAATAGTAGGTGTGGCCATGCTACACAAAAGATGTGGCTGAGCTGCAGAAGAGGAAAGAAAAGTTTGATGAGGTCACACTACATAAGAGGAAGAATAGCTTGATGAGGTCATGCTGCACAAAAGAAGAAAAGTTTGATGTTGCCATGCTGCTGAAGAGAAAGAAAAGTTTGATACGGCCATACTTCTCAAGAGAAAGAAAAGTTTGATACGGCTATACTGCTCAAGAGAAAGAAAAGTTTGATATGGCCATACTGCTCAAGAGAAAGAAAAGTTTGATATGACCGTACTGCTCAAGAGAAAGAAAAGTTTGATATGACCATACTGCTCAAGAGAAAGAAAAGTTTGATACGGCCATACTGCTCAAGAGAAAGAAAAAATTTATATGACCATACTGCTAAAGAGAAAGAAAAGTTTGATATGACCATACTGCTCAAGAGAAAGAAAAGTTTGATACTGCCATACTTCTCAAGAGAAAGAAAAGTTTGATACGGCCATACTGCTCAAGAGAAAGAAAAATTTTATATGGCCATACTGCTCAAGAGAGAAAAAATTGATATGACCATACTGCTCAAGAGAAAGAAAAGTTTGATACAGCCATACTGCTCAAAAGAAAGAAAAGTTTGATATGACCATACTGCTCAAGAGAAAGAAAAGTTTGATATGACCATACTGCTCAAGAGAAAGAAAAGTTTGATATGACCATACTGATCAAGAGAAAGAAAAGTTTGATATGACCACACTGCTCAAGAGAAAGAAAAGTTTGATATGACCATACTGCTCAAAAGAAAGAAAAGTTTGATACGGCCATACTGCTCAAGAGAAAGAAAAGTTTGATATGGCCATACTTAACAAAAATACTTAAGGGCTGACAGAAAAAGAGAAATTTTCCATTCCCAAGACTGAGAGGCCATTTAATCTTATCAGTACCTGTTGGGTCAGAAGTCCAAATTATAAGCTAAACCTTCAGCAGATAATTGTCACATTCCATGTCTTGGTTTGAATTTAACATTCATTTAAAGGAATTTCAGCATTGTTGACCTTGACCAACAAAATCCTTTAAATAATGCATACAAAAAATTGTGTTGTAAACAAAACTGCAATATTCTGCAGATGTTGCACTAGATCATGAAAAATCAATTGTAGGATTGTACGTTTTATATCTACTGCAAATTTCAGCTTGGTTGAACTTCAAAAAAGAAAAGTAGAAATGCACTCGACATATCTCAGGTTTTACAAGTTTTATGTAAGCCACAATGGATGTTTTTTGAAAGGTATAAAAGTGCAGTGGTTAGATTATAGGTAGCCATTTATCACTAGGTAAAGAGAAAATAAATTATCGTTTTATTCTTGTTTTTTTTTTACAAGTTTAGATATTTTGTAAACATAACTTGTAAAACTAGTTAGTTTTATGTCTTTCCCAGAGAACATTAGTTTATTGCAGTATTTAATGTTAAAAAACTTTATTTTAAATTCTGTTTGTAATCACAATAACATTGAAAGGATATTGAGTAAATGTACAAGAGACAAAGTCTGTACAAATACATGTTGCAACCAAACAATAGAATTAAGCTTTTATTGTTGTTCTTCATCTTGAAGTTGCCATGAGCTGTGCTCATACTAAATAGTATGTTCAAGACAGACTGGTTTGAGTGGAATAATTTGCTACATCCATGTGTGTTTTTACTTAAGTTACGGATCATCAGCAAATCCTTACAATCACTGTCATCAATTGGCTTGGCAAAAAAAATTGATAGAATACAACACATCCACAGGGCACTCATTGAGTCAATTGCTAGAAAACTTTGCAGAATGAAAATATGAGATGTTGCTTTTTGTTGGGGAGAGAGTTTGTCAATGGCCAAGCTAAAATCTTTTATGCATAGCAGACAGGAATTCAGACCTAAGAGATAACCATACTGTATTTTAGGATCTGAGGGGGTACATCGTAGATTTTACTGTCGCAAACACAGTTTTCTGGCGATGCGTTAGTGGAGCCGGAAAATGGTGGTTTGCAACAGTAAAATCTTAGACTTAGCCCTGAAGATCCTAAAATGCAGTTTGGTTATCTCTATTCTAATGCAAATCCACAAAAAGAACATTTTAACTCAATTTAAGATTACAGGATGTTTGGTATGTGTCTGAGCCATTACATTGCTATTGGTTCTGATGGTAAATAGTGGATTTTACCCCCTGAAAATCTTAACACCATCCAATCAAAATTAGCATTACAAACATAAGTGCATTAGAATTTGAAATTTACAGGTTGTTAGTGGTGGGCTTATGTTTCCGTAAGCATTTTCTTAATATGTGCAGTCATAGATAATCTGTCAAATAAAGTATTCGACCTAACAAGTGCCCTGGGTGCTTAAAAAATTTAAAAAGTGGCCTTTATAAGGGATGTGGGGACTGAGCTGAAAAGGATTAAATAAGGTAAATACAGAAACAATAATGACACACAGGGTTGGAGAATTATAATCTGTGTATAAATTACATTTTAAATAAACAGTGAGACGGAAGACTTTGACCCCAGGTGTTATACATCAAATAACCAGCCCATGAACCATGTCCTAGAACGAAGGGGACACTTCTCCCTTAAATTTCAGCAGAACATTTTGGCAAGGGGTGCTTATTTATTTGATCGAATACTGTAGCTGCCTTCTTGGGTCTTGTTGTTATTTGCATGAATCATTCAAAGTCTTGACCAGCTAGGATAATATTTTCTAGTTCACAAAAAAAAAAATCAATGTTTTTTTTAACAAAATGATTTTGAACAGTCTTTTTCTGTTGTACATACGAATCTACTTCAGTACAACAGTGCTGGATAATATTTGTTTTTTATTCACAAACCAAATTAAATTGTAACTGTGATGGATATTAAGCTGTCTGACAGAGCGGATGTGACCTCTCCTTGATGTGATTCTTTGTGGTGTTAGTCACATTGATTTTGTTCTTATGTTTGTAATGCAGCTTTGCTATTTGCCTCCCATATTGATTTTTGCATCTCAATAGAGATGAAGAAAAAAAACTCTTGAATTTCCTTACAAAGATTAATGGAGTATGGGTCTCCAGGCTAAGAATGCCATCTAAAGCTTTCAGTTGTCGCAGGGGACCGTTTGATGAATATAAAATCAATATGCTTGCAGAATTATATCAATTCTTTGCTACTGCACTGTGGGACTGGTTGTGTAAATCGTATTTTAATAGGATATTTATTGATTCAACTCTCTGCCCATTTTATACATAGTTAGTATTCTATTAAGATTGTAGGCTCTTTGAAGCCTGATTTTTATCGAATCATTTGCATTTTGTTTACACTGACAGAAGCAGCTGGTAAAGTTATCAAGCGTAGACTTCATCTCGCTGAGGGTTAGCTGTGCTAAAGAATTTTGCTGCTGTAATTATTCCGTAATGAATTAGGTCAATCGTAGTACTTTAAAAACACTTTTATGATATCCTGTAATTATGTAAAATATGGAAAACATCAATATTATAATGTTCAAACAGATGGGACATGACGCAAAAATTATACCATTACATCATTTTGCAACCTTCACCTTGCTTAATTCCCTCCTTTATTTTATATTTACTCTAAGATAGACAAAGAGAAGATATTAAAACTGTGACACCAGGATAGTTCTGTTTGTCTGAACACCTACACAGAAAGAATTTCAATTATTGGCCATTGACATTTAGTTTATGAGATAATCCGAATATGGCCATTAAATTCCTGATCAAAAATGTTTCCTCATAATATTGAGCAAAACAACTATCTTATTGATCTGTGGGGAGAAAACGAAGATGGCTATATATGATTAAGAAAAAGATGTGATATTGTAAGAATTCTGTGTCGTGTTTCAATGTCTTGGGGATGGTATGAATTAAAATGTCTGTGATGGTTGTTGGATAAAAATATGCATGGTTTCTGTATCATGGCTTCATTGCACTTGTATGCCTTCTCAAATCCATGTTTTAGTCTGATATGTTTTTTTCCATTTTCTGTTTTGGTAAACTATCAGATTGATGTTCATTGACATAAGAATATGGAAATGGACCCTTTTACAATAGCACAGTGTATGCCGTAATCAACCTAATTAGAGCCCTTGCTCCAATAAGTACCCTGTCGCAGTATTTCAAAGTCAAAATACACAAGTGCCCCTTTCCAACCCATAAATTGCCAAAATTTACTTGACGATAGCGGACATGATTCAATTCCAGGTTTTGCTGATTTAATTAAGCGTCCCCGTTTTTATTTTTTAAGCACCCCTGGTGCTTATTATTAGGTCAAAAATGGTAATTTACACTAAAGGTATATAAACAATTAATATATATATGCTGTGTAGTAATTTTGACTATTTCTGTTAGTCTGAAATTGTTCAGAAACAACTTGTGTACAGGAATAGGTTTTGTTTTTATGCCCCGCCACATAGTGGAAGGGGCATATAGATTTACCCTTGTCCGTCCGTCCGTCCGTACGTCTGATGTTAAGTTTTGCGTTTAGGTATATAGTTTGGTTACCTCTTGTAATATTTCAATAATATTACATCAGCACATGCACCTTGATTAGTACTACCTGATTCACTGACAATTAGGGATCCATGACCTACATTTCACGATTGATTGACTTTTGTTAAATTTTGCATTTAGGTCCATTTGTCATCAACTACTCATCATACCACAATGATGTCTCATCAAATAGTACTACCCAAATCATCAAGAATTAAGTGGCTTTGACCTATATTTTACGCTTGAATGACTTTTGTTAAATTTTGCGTTTAGGTCCATTTCTCATCAACTACTCATCATACCACAGTGATGTCTCATCAAATTAATCACCTTGATGAGTACTACTCAAATCATCAAGAATTAAGTGGCTTTGACCTATATTTTACGCTTGAGTGACTTTTGTTAAATTTTGTGTTTAGGTCCATTTCTCATCAAGTACTAATCATACCACAATGTTGTCTCATAAAATTTATCACCTTGATGAGTACTACCCAAATCATCAAGAATTAAGTGGCTTTGACCTATATTTTACGCTTGAGTGACTTTTGTTAAATCTTGCATTTAGGTCTTTTTCTCCACAACTAAACTTGCTATCACAACGGTGTTGCATCAAATAAATCACCTTGACTGATGCTATCCAAATCAAGGACAATTAAGTGTCCTTGACCTACATTTTATGCTTGAGTAACTTTTGGTAAAATTTGTGTTTTAAGGTCCATTTCTAAACAACTACACGACATATCATTATGATATTTCATGAAAAGACCCATCTTGGTGAGAACTACCTAATTGTGAAACAATTCTTTGACTTTGACTTACATTTTACACATGAATGACTTTGTTAAATTTTTGCATTAGGTCCATTTCTTAACAACTAGGTGTTTGATCAAATTAATTGCTTAAGTTCTCTATTGCGATAAATTTGACGGCGGGGCATCCGTGTCTTATAGACACATTCTCTAGTTTTATTCCTTTCAACTGACACCCCCCTTTTAGAGTGCGAGTAAAATACAAGACTTGTCAGTTGAAATATAGATAGTTTCTCTGCCGGACAAGAAAGAAGCATTTGGAAAAGTCATAGAATGGAAAATGTAATTTTCCACTGGAAAAGGAGAAAGTGGGAAATTTATCCTGGCAAGTCCAATCTCCCCCCCCCCCCCCCCCCTCCTCCTCTTCCATAAAATTATACTAAGTCCATTAACTGAACAGTTGTCAGTCTGGCCTTGACAAATAAAAAAAAGTAAAAATATCTTTTGTTCTAACTGGGGTGAGATTGCAGGGGTGATCCGACTCAGATCACATCTGCTAGAACAAAAGAGCTAGGATGTAACTTTTGGGATCAGTCAGAGTACATTTTGCATTACTTACCCCTACATCTGTTCCACTGAAATAATGTCATTACATGCAGTTTAACTTCAAAGTCTTGAAATGCAAATAAGCCTTAACTCCGTAGATCTACTGAACCATTTTTGTTGTTCCTCTGTTCAAGTTTAAGTATAGGTTTGACCATAATACTGGTAACTCAAACAACCCTTGGTTGTATAAGACATAGAAATTAGACTGAATGTGCACTTTGAGCAACCTTAAAAAGGGTTGCGTCATGTGCAATTGGGCAAGCTTTAAAAAGAAGGGGGAGGGGTTCTGTCAGCAGATATTTTATATTTTATTTCCTTATACATAGTTGACCAATAGTGGTCCATATATTAATTTGTTTGTTCGTATTTATGTTCAATCAAACTGTATGTTGCTATATTGCTTCAACAAATTACAATATTCATAATTTTATTACAATTTAGTTTGTTGTGTCTAATCATATATGTTTGTACTGTTATATTGCCGATTTGTTTAATAAATATTACTTACTTACTTACTTACTTATTGTATGGGTTCTTGATTAGTTTAATAAAATTCTTATTCTTATTGGCCTATCATTATGTCCTTATTAATCAAGCCAAAACAGAAAGGTAGATTACATTCAAATTTTAGACAACTCAAAATTTAAAGAATTCAAAAATTCAGTAAATATCCCATTTAAACTACTGTACATAAAAACGCGCATGAATAATTCATATTTTTATTTCATTTAGGTGATATTAACATCCACAAACATACTATCAAGTAATGACAGACAGAAAAGCAATTCAAGATGGCTGATTTATTTTTCCCATTGACCTAGTTTTATATTTACCCTCTAAATATTATATTTTGCAAATATTTGCCTGTTTGGATCAAATGAAACACACAAATTTAATTCATTATTACTCAGGGATTTACATTCCCCATTAAAAACCTATTTTGGATATTAAATCTGCCAACAATAAAATCTCCATGATTGTTTAGTGGTATTTTAACAAATAATCTCCTTTAGTCTGTGACCTTTACATTTAGCTTAAAGGGTCAATACACCAAACACTGTCACCATCATATTATAATTGGTATGTTACACCTATCAAGTTTGATCAATAACAATCTAGGCCATATCACATGGTTTGTCCAATTTAGCTGCAGGCGCTATCATCTTACTTTACCATTCAGTGTGTGTTGATAACAGTGGTTTTATTCAGTAGAGGAAATTAAGGTGTTTTGTGTTTCTTTGTAAGGTAAATATTACGTAATTTTGTAATTTTCGTTTACTTTATCCATTTTATACAATTTGTCAAGTATTGGATGTGTAGGTCATCATTTTTCTCGAATATTAGACATTTTGTCTGTTAATCTGAGGTGAATATCTTTGAATTTCAGTCTGGTTGAATGGTGGTCACAAAAATAGATTTTCTTTGTGTTTTTAACATGCTTCTATAAAATTTCAGGAAGTTTAAACTTGTTAAAGATTTATTTATTTTAGAAAATTTTCACAAACAAGTAATCATTGTGTATATTTCGTTCCCTCCCACCTAAGCTTATTAGACAGATATCTACGCCATTGTTATTGAAATGAGACGAGTAGCTTTTTAAGTGTATTCTATTTCTATATTCACACACTGTCTTGTTTATTTATCCTTTTGTCCTTGTATAATGTACCACAAACTTGTTATCGCACATGCATGAGAATATTAAGTTGTATATCATTAGTCACCTGACTGACACATTTCTATGCGTCTATTTATTTTATCATTGTATGGTAAAGCTAGCCTTTTAAACCACATTTCAATTCACCCTAGGATTTTAATGTTTGGTTTGTTGCAATCGAAAATAACAGATTTCTTGCATTTGTTTAATTCCAGTGGTAGACTCTATTCTACGCGGAGTTGAAATTGGAATAGGACCACGCCGAACTCGACAGGCAAATAAGGATAAAGACAAAGATCAGTCTTCTAATACGGTAAGACAAATTCTTTTGTTTTTATGTAAATTCTTTGTTCAAGTTACTTCAGTGTTGTTCTACCAAGTTCTTGCTACTAGACTTGAATATAATGCTTGCAGGGGTTAGAAAGTGTTCTAGGGACATGAAAATTCTACCATAAGGCCCTTAAACTAGAAAATGACAGTACTAGTACGATCCATCAAAGTCACCTTGAGGCCATAATAGAAATTATTACATATTAATGAGATGATTTAGTATTGATGTAAATAATAACTCCTCAGGGGACAAATTTATCACAGGAATTTATTTTTGTATTACACATTACTAAGAGTTCACCAGGGGGATACACAAAGAGGGTCACGTTTTTTTGTGAAACGAGGACCATTGTCTTTAATGTTATGAAAGTGGCATACCTCAATGTTAAAGTATAGTTTTGGCTGAAAAAATTTAAGATGCCAAAAAAAAGGGGGGATATTGCTCATTACAGCAAAATAATTTTGGAGATGGGGAGGGGGTAGGTAGGTGTAAAATATATGTAAAGAAAAGATTTCAGTAGTGGGGGTAGGTCATAACATTTGATGGACAATGAGAAGGAATTTTCATATGCTTGGTCAGAAAGCGTTTTTTATAAGGTATCAAATATCCATATATGCAGGTGTGTTATCACTTCGAACAATGGCCGTTTTGTCATGTGATCTTCCTTTTTGCTATTCTGCAGTTATCGTGGCTTTTCAAGATATGAGCGGGAGGGCAGTAAATAGGATCCTATGTTTCAAACTGAAGTCAACAAGCCATATGACGAATATCAAACAAAATTGACAAAAATTGGAAAGCCTTGATCAAGGAATTCGTGTACTTTTGTGAAAGGGAACCACGCACCCTATGTAAATGATATGGATTTTTTGCAAACATTTGGCATTGATTTTGTACACACGTCTATCTGCTATTTGGGAGTATTGATAGTTGCTATACAACTAATTACTTTATTTAATAGATAGGTTGGGTATAAGTCATTGATTTGCTATGACAATCACAACACTTTAATAAACCAATGCCATATAATTTTTCCAAACCACTTTATATCAATATTAATAGTTTTGTATTTAATGACTGTCAGGGGAAGTATATGATAAATTGATTTTGATTAGTAAAATATCAGCTGTTTTATTTGATGGTGATCAGGATTTAGGGATAGAACAAAGGAATAAACATGTCAGCTGGTCTGGCGATTTAACAGGGATATGAAGGACCCCCCCCCCTCCAAAAAAAAAAAAA
>MJUU01046949.1:23961-64273 GCA_002080025.1 Modiolus philippinarum | reverse complement strand
AAAAATCGGAATCTGGGGGCATATGTAGTGTTTCACAAACACATCTTGTTTTTTTTTTTTATAAAAAAAAGAGGAAAAACTCTTATTGTCATAACCTAAAATAAAATACTTATCATGAAATCTAATATCTGAAGTGCATGTGGGTGAGTGTTTATATAAGGTAAACATGATCTTTAAAATCTACAATAAAATCTATTTTTTCTTAGAAAAACTATTTGGGATCATGTAACAGCTGAGGGCGAGATTACAAATCAGATTTCTGATTAATTATGCTAAGGCTTAAAGACAAATTCTTTTTAGTCTGTAATAGGAATAATGAGCTTCTTGTAGTACAAAATTCATATCTCTTGTTATTGATTAAGCTATTGAACCCTTTGTACCTTGATTAAATAATGAAAGATAATGAAACAAGTTTAAATTTCTAATAGATTGGAAAAGTTGATGACGCATGTGGTATTGACCTGCCTTTTAAAAGTAATCAATCATGCAATTGTGTTAAAAGTAGTAATAAGATTTGTGGGTAACAAATTTGAAAATGGAGGTGCGGTCATAAAGTCTGTTGTAAACATTTGGTGCAAAGAATTACGTAACCTGATCAATCTCCCTAGTGCAGATGGTGTTTACAAAGTACTTTGAATATTTTCTGCTTACCATGTCCAATTTCAAAATGGTATGTTAAGTAAAATAAAAACCAGGGCTAACAACCCAATACAAAGTAAAGTGCCAGTATACATACACATCATTTGCCACAAGTTATCAAGTGTTAAGTATTGGTAGCAGAAGTGGGATAACTAAACTATCAACTGAAAGTACTCCTCAAAATTTTTTTTTTTTTTTTAATCTGTGCAAAGTACATTTCATAATTGGATATCAAGGCAATGTATAAAAAATTCCAGGATTCTCATACAACAGTTAAAAAACTGAGGGTGGATGGGCAGATTTGTTATTTTCTGTCTTTTCTAGTGAAAAATGTTGTTAACTTTTTTGAAGAAAATTGTCAAAACTGAGCAAAAAAAAAATTGAATATTTTTAAAAACTCAAAAAAATCAGAGCAGGAGGTTTGTTTTTCAGTTTAATAGATATGTATCAAAAATTAGAAAAAAGATGAATTTGAATTTATCTGAAAAGGAATTTTTTTTTTTGTAAATTTTATTGGACAATTTCACATTCCAATGTGAATTTAAATCTCTTGTAATATCTTTTGTACTGGGACTGAAGCATTTCAAAATGGTTAATATTGGACCTGTCACAAACCTTCTATTTTTGCAAGAATTTTTATATAGGTTGTTTACAGTTAGAAAATATGACCTTTTGTTGTTGTGAGATGAATAATGATTCATGAGAAGCCATAGGCCATACCTGTTTTCATTGTGACAAATTTACCTTGTCTGTTGGTGATCAGCCAACTAGAATGACAAAGTCTGAAGGTTGTATTGTATTTATGAGGTATAAACAATTCCTCTAGCCATTATGGTGGGTTGCCTTCATGTTAAAATGTTGTTAAGATTAGTAACAATGTTACGCTTCGCGTGGTCTCTTGTTATCGGCAGTAGAAGTGAAACATTAGGTTTTTCCGTTGACGGGATTGTGGAATTGCTAATATCAGCTTGCGGTACATAAAGTGAAATATGACACAATAAATTTGGAACAAGTGGTTTAACATCCATTGACCTTGCCCTCTTTGATGATCGTCAGCCATGGAGGATTTTAGAAATAACAAAGAAAGGATATGGAGTAAATACACATTAGACAAAATCTCTACAAATACATGATTAAACCAATCAATGGAACAACACTTTTATTGTTGTTCTTCATCTTGAAGCCAACAATTGACCTTCAATGATGAGCTTTTCTCATATCTCATAGTTAGTTCAAGACGGCCCCAAGCAAAATTCTTTGCTAAAACCGTTTTGAAATTCAGAATTATAAGGATATTTTTGTGCTTCTGTCTTATTAAATGCTTGAAACTTTTTTGAAGTAATTGAAATTGTTAATGAAATATTGGGCATTAATTTTCTGAACACTTTTTGCAAGGTATTTAATCTGTTAACAACAAAGACCTGACAATGTACATAATTACATAATTCTATTTATTAACAACTCATAGTCAGCTTTTTCTGTTAGCCACCACCTGTTGTTACCTATTTACACCTTTCTGTAGACCACATCTGCTCAATAGAATACATAAGTTTCTCCAATTTCTATTTCCTGGCTAGTGTCGAAAATATTTGTTCTCCCCACTAGTGATAAATCAAGTCTCCTGAAATGCCCATCTGAATATTTATTCCATCTTGTGAAATAAATTTTCAGATGTTAAAATGCAAAGATGTGAGAAATTTCATGATTCAACTAGTTCTCATTGTAGAAACTGTATTTATCTTGAAAAGTCACCATTTGCCTTGATATTTTATTTCCAAATGAATACCAAAGCAAGAATACATTGTAATACATGTATATCAAGGATCACTTGCAGACAGAGAACATAAATGACGAGACAAAACAACAGAACGTAATACATTAACTTTATTTAGAAATGCACATTTGTACCTGTAAGGGTTGAAAGCATATATAAACATACAATAAAAAGAAACAAACATAATCAGTCAAAAATATTGTACCACAAAAAAATAAAGTTTCCTAAATAACAGGGGTGTCATCATGTGCTTCGGAAGGGAAAGCATGAACTGCTTCACAACTATCAATATTTAAAAAACCACACACACATACATACACACCTTTTGAAATATGATGCTATGAAATGTGATGAAACCAGCATTTTTGTCCCTTTAACCAATAGATCAGTTCCACCTGTATGTAAATATTGTTTACATACAAAATAGATGAGATCCATTACATATGATTTATTCTGTTACCTGGCTTTTATAACATATTTGATGTGAAACTTTCCAAAGTAGGATTGAAGTTAAAAATGTATATTATGGATTTTTGTGTCTGGTGAAAATAACATCCTGTCATCAATTGACAAGCTCATAAAATAAATGTCTTCTTTCATCTTCAGAGGTAATAAAATGTGCCTGTGATGGCATCCCCCCAATGGGGAAACCATTAAAATATGGAGGAAGACTTAATAACAACTTATATTTAGCAAGAATTCTTTGTGTATGTCTGTGTTAATGTAATTATTTTCTACTGATGATAAGCAGGAGAAAGAGAGTTTGGCCCATATTGAGTTTCTACTTTTGGGGGAGAAAACAGGGTTTTCTTCTCGTCAGCAACAGGTATAAATGGAATTATCTTGTAAACTTGAAAATATGGAAATCTTTTGCCCGATTGATTTACTTGCAGTCCATGTTAATAAAAGTAGCCTTGTCAAGGTTATAATCAGTCTTTGCTTTCATGAAATTGACATTGGCATGTTAGATTTCATTGTCAGTCAAGTAAATAGTGGAACAAATGAAGAATTAAAATTAAAATATAGTGTTTTATTGATTACCTATTAATGATATGAAGTTAATTGTCAACTCTGATTTCAACTGTTACATTCCAATAAGGAAAGAGGAGTTAGAGATCAATAATTTTTCCATCTAGCCATTATCCATTAAAATCATTTCCCTAGATGAAAATGGCTTTTATTGATGCAAGCTTGTCTCCACAGGATTATATAGTGAATGTTTGATTATTATTTATGGCGTGATTACAAGCACATTCCATTTACCCCTGTGACAAATGTCCCATCCAATAAAACATAAACCTATAGGACGAATTGAACAGACAGCGATCACGCCTATTTGTCATTTGAGATCTCCGTTGATTCTTTAGAGAAAAATATGATCAATAGCTCTCTATTAAATCAACTGTCTGCCATGAAGAATCCTATCATGTACCAGGAAGTGAAAAGATTATTTATCCGAAATCGGAAAAATAACAAATTAGTCAAGAATGAGAGCAAGTTACATTTTTTATAACCAAGCTAATAGTTCCCTCATTAAGAATTCCAGAGGAGGGAGACCGTAAAAAATAAGAAGTTTACCAGGAAGATAATAAAATTTCTCCTACTTCTTAGTTGTCATGGGTGGTGCTTGTTTTTGGGCGGCCAGTTTTCATCAAATTTTCTCCCGTATGGACTATGATCGTTAGTTTTGTTTGACCAAATAAAAATCTCCCAAAATAACAAAATGTAAATATTGAAGTGTTCATTTAATCCTTTGTTGATCACAAATAAAAAACAGACAATATCTAATTTTATTCTTTGTGTAAGATCCTTCCCTCGGGACACTCTACATGATCATTGTTTTGTGTGTTTTGAGAGTTTCCCCCACCATGTTAATGTAAATTGATAAGTGAAGTGTTTGTCAGTTGCTCAAGGCATTTACCATGATAAAGAGAGGGAAGGCAAATACTTGAGATAAGAGAAGGAGATAAACTTAGTTTGTGTACTCTTTGTGGGAGAGAATTTTTAAAAAGCTATTCTTGTATATTATGATTGGACTACTTCTACAAGAGAAATTGTCATAGCCCATTGATCCAATGTAATTACATATTGGCAGTTTATATATCTGTAAACCTATTATGTTGCCTTTATGGATTTTTGTTATAATGTGTTAATAACAACTTAGTGGGCTTGGCAGATTGCCAGTTATTATATACAAGTACAAGCCATTGTATGACATTAGCCATTAGTCACATGTGGTTTGAGGAATAAATAACTTCTCAGTGAACAAGTTGAAGGTCAGACCCAATACAGTGGAGTTTTTGTTCCGAAATTAATTGTAATTGATTTGGCTGTGTATCTTTCTGTGGGAGTGTATGTGTACCTTGTTGGAATATCTGTGAGCATAATTAACTTTGATTTTGTGATTAACGAAAGGACTTAATTATTTGGCTGCAATTTTCTTATTATCATTCCAGATATCACGACAAATCATCACCACACCGGATCAGAATAAATCTGGGAAGGTTCAACCAAAAACTGTTGTAACTGAACATCAAAAAGGTAAGCCTTGTATATTTCATATCTTGTTTGTTTTTTCATCCCAACTTCTGGTAGAATATTAAGAAGGGAAACTTGAAATGGTTTTTGTTTTATTTGCCTTATTTATGCTGGGAAAATCTAGTATTGAATTAATTTAAATCTGTCCATTTAATCATTTTTTCCTGTGTTATGTATTCTTTAAAAAAAACAGTTGGATTTCAGAGGTTATATCTACACAAGAAGATCATAACTTTCATTTCAAGGGTTGATTAATTAGATTTTCATTAATAGTAAATTTTTGCCCAGATTTCTTGAAAATGTTTGTATGAAGAAAGAAAAAAATGAACAGTATGGAAGGGTGTGAAGAGTGCTTTTCTTTGTTTGTATGGGCACTATCAGCCAAGTGCGAATCCATGTGATCTTAATTATAGTCAAAACAATAGATGCGATCCCGATAAAGAAATTATTACTGTAATAAAATCATAATGTTTATTACAGTAATAATGATCTTGTCGATTTGCACTTGGCTGATAGTGATGACACTTTGAGGGAAAAAAGAAACTCTTTTTATTGGTTCATAGACAGGAAGTTTTTTTTACATGCATAAGAGAGAAAAAAATAGAGCTACAATTTTGATTTTATATTATTTTTATAACACACTTTGGAAAAAAGAACACCTGTTTTTGCCAAGAGAAATATGAAAATAGAAGTATTTTAGTTGGCCCATTTTCTGTTTCACTATCGGCCAAGTGCGAATCAATGAGAGATTTATCATAGTCAAAACAATCTATATGACTGTTGAAGAAATCATTATCACTGTAATAAACATTATTGATTTAGTTACAATAATAATTTCTATATTGGAATCATCTATTGTTTTGACTAGGATGATGATCTCATCATTTCGCACATGGCACATAGTGGTTTATAGCAAATTTTATTCACAAACCACCTTGTGAACAAACATGCACTCTTAAAAAGTTTTCTCTCATAAAGAACTATATTTGGTACATGTCAGGCAGAAAGAGTTTTATTGGCTCCATTTTATACTGTTTTTAATTGTACTTGTCAGTTTCAAATGGCTAAACATGTTAAATATGGTACATGTTTATTTGAAACAGTCATTTTCCATCCTGTTTTCTCACTCAGAGGAAATAAACTCTGTTTGCAGTGGTGATATAAGACAGCTGTCTTTAAAATTTAGCTTTTGATTAATTTTTTTTTAAGATTTTCAGAAATAAACAAGGGATGGATTTCATAATATTTTTAATAACATATTACTAAAGAAGAATTTCTTTGGTAATAAATAAGTGACGCATACACTAATCTTTAAATTAAATAAGTCTATATTTGGATCATTATAACATTTTGTCTACATAATTAAAAATTTATGTGGATTAAAAACTCTATATTAAATTTTCAAGTTTTCAATTTGAACAACTTAATCCTCCTTTGTTTACTTCTTAATATTATAATTTATCCTGAAATTAATATCTACACATAAAAAATTAATCTTGCAGAGAGGATTAAATTTACAGTCTAGCTAGAATCACTCGAGTGAAACACTTAATTAGGTAATCTGATTATGAATGACAGGTTGTAACAGGACCTCACCAAGCCTTTTCTATTTCTATGCTCTTAGGGGGAAAAGTGAAAGGTAAAAACACAATAATACATTTTCTTTAGCTACAAGGTTTAATATTTAAGTCACTTGGACGTTTAACAAAGGTATGGTAATACTTTAAGAAAACTATTCTTTAGAATTTCGTTAAAGCTAATCCCTTTATGTCGAACTCGTGTATTGAACAAATTATTACAATTACAATATTTACGAGGGAACGAGCTGTCTATTGATTTAACGGGCACAAAAGAACATTTATTTCTGATTCATTGGGTTTGTATGGATATGTTCATAATAGCCAAATGTGTGTTTTATTTGTTCCTTTTCATACTCAGTCTATTGTCAGTCAAAGTTTCAGTGGAAGCCGTTCAATATGACCTAGTAATTTAGATGAGATCTGGTCGTTTCAATCAATATGGTCTTTTTAGCTGTCGTCCTTTCAAATCAGATTCTCTATTCAGAGTTGATAATAACTACGTTATTGACGTCGGAATAAGCAAGCTCAGACAAGGGATCGTGTGTTTCAGGTAATTCAATCAATGTTTAAATATAGCGCTATCTTCTCAATGATTTTAATTGGTTCTGTTACAAAATACCATAGAGCTTTAATATCTTTTTTTCAGATAAACATTCAAGATCCTCAAAGCAAGATAGGAAAAGAAAATCTGAACAGTTAATTGTTGAAGAGAAACCTGACGTGTCAACTACAAATAAGAGGTCTAGATCATTAGAAACAAGAAGATCTCGTGTAAATGAGGAAAATAAAAAGGATACTGTTAAAACTATCGTCAAACCACCAAATGTTTTATCCAATTGTAAATCTGATAAACCAAAGGTAGAAAACTTAACTGATCGAATTACACGTAAACAATTAAAAAATTTGAACAGTTCGCCATGCAAAGTTCAAACAAAGGAGACTAAAATAGTTAAAGCCAAATCGGAAAATAAAACAGTTAAACCTGCAAAGGTAACAAAAGACAAATTAGTCAAATCTAATCCTCCAAAGCGTGATAAGGGATTAGAGGAAAGAAATTCTTGTGATAAAACTGTGAAAAATAATTGTGAAATTGACAAGGGAATAACGAATACATGTAGTATTCAAATTGATGATAAAACAGTCGAAATCAGTGAGATTGTGAAAGAAGAGGAAAAGAAAGCTGAAAAGGAGGAAAAAAGTGATACATCGGAAAAATCTGAAGTGACTTCAAAACAAGAAAGCAATGATTTAGTGAAAAATATTCAAAATGAGGAAGAAAATAATAGTGAAGTGACAGAAAAAACTGATTCAGAGAAAGTGAAAGAATGTTCAGAGGATAGCTCAACTTCTGACAAAAACAAAGACAATACAGACGATAATATGCACTTTATGAAACAACGCTTGTTAAACAACAACTCACAAGAAAAATCTCCTACGCCTAACTTGACAGAAAAAATTGATGTTAATCGGTCTGTTACTGAACAGCTAACCAAACTCGCAAAAACTGAAAATCATTCTGCTGGAAGTTCTGAAGACCTCTCTGGAAAATCGACATCACCGCCATCAAAACGTTCTGAAGAAAATCGTTTTGAAAATGTGACTGCAAATCAATCTTCTCATTATAGTAATTCAGAAATTAGGTCAAGTTCAAGGGCAAGTGAACATTCAAGTACTAGTGAGGATCGAAGATCTGGTTCCCAAGTGGATAAGATTAAAAACAGTCCGTCATCAAGTCCTTTAGTGTTAGATAAAACGGAACCAGTTCTCCCTTACAGGGATCCAGAATTAATGAAGAAAAACACAGTCCACAGCAATGTACAGAGTAGTATTCATCACAAGATGTCTGCTGGAGCCTACCCTGGCATGCCGATACCGCCACCCCAGGGGGCTATGTCCTCGGGATCATCATATCAGTCTTCACTACAAAGATCCCATCTATCGTCCCTATATCATCCATTAGCACAGTTGCCATCAATGCCGCCAGCTGGTCTTGGAATTGACCATGCCACATACGCAGCCATACAGCAGCAACAGCTTCTACAGTACAATCTTCTCTTGCAAAGAACTGCTGCTGCATATCCCACCAATCTTACACAGCAGTTAGAGCTCTTGTGGCAACAAAAACATCCGTCAACGCCGGTGCCACCTCAGTGGGCTTTAGCAAAAAATCAGGAAGAACTGTTAAGAGATTTGTATGCATTGAAGGAGAGGGAAATTGACAGATATGGGATAAAGCATAGGGAAATGGCAGAGAGAGAACGAATTGAGCAAGAACACTTAGAACGTATAGAAAGAGAAAAGTTGGAAAGAGAACAGAGGGAAAGACAACTAGAAAGAGAAAGACAAGACCGAGAGAGATTAGAAAGGTAAGAATTTATCTCTTCTTATAATTGAGGATTGGGCTGGAGTCAAAAACACCTTTTATCGTTTCATTGGGGTTGTAAGGAAGGCATAAAATCGTAAAAGAATTTGTGTCGAATAAATTCATTTTATCTTTAATCAAATCAAATATTTATTGGAAATTCATTGTGCCTTCTGTAAAAGTCTGGCCAACAATAGATTAAAGCTTCAGACAGATATGCTCGGCAAATTTATTTGATTTCTTTTGTTGCGACAGAAATGTCAATAAAATCATGTTGGAAAATGTGTTAGACATATCTTGTCCCTTGTTTGAAATGAAGTTATCTGGGAATATTACGTAAAAGGATATTTTATTTAAAAAAAAGAGATGTAATGTCTTGGCTAAATATGATGTAGACTGGTGACTGAATGTCTGTTTCAGATGATATAAATCTTCTCCCTTTAGGAGATTGATTTTAACGTCAACATGTGCTAAGGAAACATTATAAATTGTTAAAGAATAATAATGGGAACATTTGTCATATCTGGTCTAGTGTTAATTTCTGTCAACCAATATTTTTCATTCGTACTGACATAACCTCCCATTTTTTATAGAACTTTTGTGAATTATGTAGACTTACGAAAATTTTTAGTGACATTTTGTAACAATTTTGCATATTTCTTTTATTGTTTAGACAAACATGTCAGAAATTATATTGTTCATAAATTATATCAATACTTGCTTTTGATTATTTTTACTCGTTAATTTTAAATTAAGACAGGTGGGTGTGAGGGGTCAAGTTATATTCAGTGGGAGTTGGTGTAAGATAAACTAATTTATTACATAATTATAAGGACACACTTGTATTGTTTGCATACATGTAGGTAATTAAACTTGTTTTAGCTACTGCAAAACTACTGGAGCCCAGACCTGACACTAATTAATAAATCAACTATTAAATACCATTTCCCAGTTGGCAATGTTGTGTAATCACAATATTGATTATTTGCATTTCTTTGTGACAAACTGTATATTTGGTATTAAATTAATTCCTATTGATAGAAATATTAACATGGGAGCTATTGATTTAATTATTGATTGTCATGTCAAATTATTTGTTGTATGTCAATTACTTATTCACAGTCTGGGTTTTCCCAAAAAGTTTGATGTTCATTTGATTTCTAACTAAAAAATCAGATAAAAAAACGAAATATGCATTCAGATGCTAAGCATATATTTGTACATTTCTAGAAGCTGATAATGTTTAGAATTTGTAGAGTGAATTTGCTTTAAGAATTTTATGTTTGATTTTGATACAAAAGAATATTTAAGAAGAAAAAAATAATGCTTTAAACAGACATAGGGAAAAAATAATGCTTTAAACAGGGAATTTCTTTCAATTGATCAAACTAAATACCCAGAAAATAACAGGTTTTACAAGGGTGCAGGTATAAATAATGTTTTGAACAAAGAGACTTTTATGTCTTGCTCGGAGTGACCTGTTAAATGTGTGGCAAGGTTCAGTAGTCAGACATTCTTGTGGCTACAGGTAGAAACCTGAATATTAAATACTTATTAGGTTTGTTAGAAATAAAAACACTCCTTGTAGAATGAAGGGAACTTCTCAAAATGAGAATTGAATGTTAAATATATTACTTCATAATGCAACAGGAGACCCCTCCTTGAGTTAATAGATCTATGCACTTCCTGACCCAAAATACTGTTTACACATCTTGTTGCGAGTTTTGTGGTTAACCACTATGGTTTTGTCCTGGTCACTTATCTGCATGGAGTTGAAAAAATGTTATCAAATGATTATTCATATTTTTGGGTTGTGTGGTGAAATTTTGGTGTCAGTTATGGTTTAAGGAAGTGCATAATTTTGATGCATCATCTTCATGCAATAACTTTTTCTTTCCGGTATATTTTTGTACATGTTTGTTTACACCTTAATGAAATGAACATTGATTCATTGATTGTGTTATTGTGTTGGATGTTCAGTAAAGCAATATTTCAGCCTTATCTGGAATTAAATTATGTTGATGAATTTAAACTTCATATTGAGATGCTTTGTCTGTGGTATGGATGAAGGTTGGGGTGGGGGGTGGGGGGTCATTCATCTATAAGCTTACCTTTACTTGTATTTTGTTGTTTTGTTTCTGAGACATTTCATATACATAATAATTTTACAGAGAGAAACTTGAGAGGGAAAGACAAGAGGAAAAAGAAAGAATGGAACGTTTGGAGAGACAGAAGAATGAATGGAAAAGGGAACATGAACGGGAACAGCGTGTTGAAAGGGAGAGAATTCTGAAGGAGTCAGCAGATACCCTTGCAGCTGTTGATAGCCATTTTAAACAGTCTTTGATGCTTGCTAACCAAAAGGTAAAAACATATATTCTTTCTAAAGAAACACAAGATATAATCCATATAATCAAAATTAATAATTGTTCCCAATACATAGGCAACCATGTTTTGTACTTTTGCTTGAAAATGTGACCTTGACAAGGAACCCATATTTATCAATTTCTATGTCTGCCTTTGAAATTGGTTGCCAAGATCAGTTTTAAAGTCCATACAATCAGTCATCTGGGAAATTACACAATTTACATTTGTATTCAAATAAGTGATGGTATATGTCATGCTCTGTGTTTTAACTATTGCTGTTTTTAATGTCAAATTTTGTCAGGAAATGCCTTAGGATGAACAGTGAAGTAAATTTGTCCACGATGAAAATGCTATAAGTTCAAGGTTTCTGCTTTAACATGTGATTAAATGTAATATGTTGTTGTTAGTCCGGGAACATTATATCAAGTCAAATATCAATAACTCAATCTCTCTTTTATTCTTTGCTGTAGGGGTTTTATATGATTTTTAATACGAACAGCAGAAAAATCAATTTAAACCTAAAGGTATTGAAATTTCAATTCAGCATATGTTTCACTTCAGTAATTTGTAAATAGAAAATTTCTTTGTGTAATAGATTTTGCAATCAACATCTTTACAATTTACGTATGACAAGCATTTCTGACTTTGTATGTATGCTTTGAGTTTGATTGAAATTTAAATTTGAATAAGTTTCAGTAGATGGTTACTGGTGAAATTAAAAAGATATAAAAAATGAAAATGTGCTTTGTGTGTTTTCATTCCATTAAAGGTTTAAACCGCTAAAAGTTCATATTTTATGCATCCGAACTTTGTAATTAGTCTGAAAGAAGTTTCCTTTGTCAGTGATCAGTGGATTTTCATGTCATAACTCATTAACTATAAAAGATTTTTAGATTGTATATTGTTATATTAGAGAACTGGAAGAAAGCTAAAATATCTGAATTGTCATCTTTTCAAGCTTGTAATTTCAAGATTTTTATGATAAGATTATTTAAAACAACATTGAAGTCTCAAATTCGCTTTTAAATAGTGAGCATTGAAATTTCAAATAAGTCATTAATTAATGTAATTCAAGGTTCCATATTCAAATATTGATCAATTTGTAGATGGCATGATTTATTTGGCTCCATTCAGAGCAAATAAATCATTTATTTTACATGTTGGTTTAATATTTGATGGAATGTGTTTATGTTATGTCTATAGCAGTGAGGCACCTTAAGGTGTACTGTAATTGTTTATAAAAGACAATAGAGTGGCTGGTTTTCCTCTGTTCATATGCAAAAAAAAGAGGCAAACGACGAATTAGGCAAGAACCATTTTCACTAAGCAGGCCAAAATGTTTTATTTCATTTTGCATTGTAGCTCAATACCTTGTATGCAAAAATAATAAAAATATTTTGTCAGAGGAAAGATAAAAAAAAAATTATGAAAGAAAAGAAAAATCTGGCAATAAGCCCCCCCCCCCTAAAACGAAATGGTTGTTACCTTACTTCTTATTGAACCAAGAGCACATATTTGCACACACAGATGTTTGAGAAAATACTAAAAGCGCAAACAAAGCCAAAAAAAAAAGCTATTTTAATGTACACTTGTCAGAATAAACATTTAATGAGTAAACAAAACCAGTCTGGTTCCTAATATGTTTCAAGTATGTGTTGGCACTGACTCAGACATTTTGTAGGCATATTATCTATTCATGTGGAGATAAAAATCAACCTCCTATTCTTGTATGACCTTCATGGAGATGTTTATATTGATACAGTGAATGTTTTAGGTGTAATACTCTTCTGCAGATGTTGGAAGTTCTTTGTCTGAGGACTGAAAAATCTGCTATAAATTAACCAAAATATGATCCAAAACAAACTTTGAGTAATTGCTGCAGGTTTTCACCTGTTTTTTGTCTGTAATTTGAAGATTAAGATAAATAATCCATCTCTAAGACCCATGTAAATTCATCTTTCAGTTGTTTGCATAAATAATCTTAAAGGAACTCTACATTTGCACCTGCAATTTCATTGTGTGAATATATGAATTTGAAATATCTGTATTGTTTTGTTTACTAAGGATGACGATTTTGATATTTTTAACCTGATTTGTGCTAATTGAAAAAAAAAGAAATATGAAAATTTGGTTATCTCTGTTTTAAAGGCAATGACAGGGGCTCAGTGGTCTGGTCCATCAATTGTCCAAGGAACTGTGAAGCCAAAAACTGAGTCACATGGGTTAGACAGAAGGCAAGAAGCCACAAAATCAATGGAAGAAAAAATTAAACAGGTAAATTTGATTCAAACAGCAGGCATATTAGAGGAAATATTTAAGCAATAATGGTACATTATTTGAATGTCCAGGAGTGTCGGTCATAGATTTGACGGTACTTATCACCTGTAAACGGATATTTTTTGCTGTCAAATCAAGATTGACATCCCTGGACATTCCAATAATGTACTGTTGTTGCGATTCTAATGCATTCAAACAATTGTGTGTCTTATTGTATTTAACGTAGTTGTATGCGAACAAGGAACCAGACTAGAGAGGGAACCTACTTTGTCCGAGGCATGTACATTGACAGTCAGTTTTGACCAATTAAAAGATCTCTTGCAAAATTGTTGCATTAGAATTTATAGATTTATTGTAATTTCTTCCAGATAAATGTTGTAATGCTGTTTTCACATTGCTACCTGATATCAGTTTCCCGGATCTAGTAATATTTCATTGTGACTACCAGTAATTCTTACAAAGAGTTCCCAGTTCTAAAAGATCAATGTCTTAGATTGTAAACAATTGCCCAGAGCTCAGCAACTCTTGCCCTTTATTCAGTGAGCCTCATACAAAGATTACTAGTCTAAGACATTGATTTGTTACATTTATATGTGACCCTTTACACTTTTAGACATTCATTTGAAAAACAAATTTTGTCGCCATTTATGTATTTACTATGCAAATAAAACATAAATACCAAAGTTAATATTCAGTCTTTGACATATGTTTCTCTACTTAATTTCATTTAATCTCCCAGACATGAAAAATATCAAAGGTTTACGTTCATGATATATATAGTTCTTTTGATGTGTATTTTGTTGACTGAAAAAGTACGTTGGCAATACAGTTTCAAAATCGATCTGTACGTATGGATGTCCTTATAGAAATATATTTTATAGCAGAAAATAGGACCTAACGCAACCAAAAATGTTCAAATAACACATTTATAGAAGCGTATCCAAATGAGGTCTTAAAGCTAAGATTATATAATTGTTGATTACGTAACATTTGGAAAATATTGGCAGGAATTAATGTCATAGTTAGCTTCTGTAATAAACATTTAGAAATAATACACATTCTTGCGTAACAAACATTGTATTATATGAAATTGATCTGTGTGGCTGGAAATTAACATGATATCAAGTTCCTGTAATTAATGTAAAGGTATTGTTGAAAGAAACATGAATTGATTATTTTAGCAATATTGTTGGAATGGATAAATTGATCTGTGTTTTTCAGGAAAGGGAACAGGAACTGAGACAAAGACATCATTATACAGAAGACCAAATACGTCAAGAATATCTACAAAGAGAAATGGCAGAGAGAGAAAAATATTTGAAACATGTGAAGGAAGCCGCTTTAAAACACGAACAAAAACATGAAAAGGGGGTAAAAGAAGGGAAGGATATGTATTATCCAGGGTATTCAACCCCTTCTTCTACTGCCAGTGTTAAACAAGAACCAAAGTTTAGTCTGTTTGGTTATCAACCATTTCAACATTCCTATATTTCTTCAGAACAACTGCAATCATATGGACTAGGGGACAAACACAGGAAAGAGGAGAAAGACTCTAAACGATCAACTGTGTCTGTCCCGCCTCCACTGATCAAAGACAGTAAATCACATAGTTCTGTAATTGTAGATAATAGGATGAAATCAAGTAGTCCAAGACCTGCACATTCACACCATACAACTTCAATACCGTCCACGTCTCCACGTTCCCAGCCAAAGCCAGCCCATACACCAGACCGCCAGTATGATCGCCCAATGTCATCTCTCACTTCAAACAGTCCCTTGGCTTCACAACAGGATTACATGTCTCAGTCAATGGATTTGTCTGCTCATCGTGATAAACATATTCCACGAAGCCAGAGTCCCCTTCATGTGGCCGATCCACATCAACTGTCGGCAGCTATTACTCAACCATTAGATTACCAACGTAAGCCGAAAGTTCAATCTAAATCCCCAGTGTCTTCCTCATCTGTGACTGCATCAATTGCTCAGCCTCCTGTAACACTAACAGCATCTATGGCATATAGTTATAGTCTGATACAGCAGGGTCTTGTACCAAATCCTATTTACTCTCAAACAACCGTTAAAGCAGCTTCTAGTACTAGTGCTCAAGACATTTCTCCGGGAAGTCAAGGCATGAAACGGAAAATACAGAAAGAGGGAAATAACCGTAAACGTCAAAAAGGAGACAATTTGATGCCAACTTCTAGCAGCAATACATCCATTCCTAACACAACTCCACAAATAATGACCAATCATTCACCATACACAACGTCAAACAATAGCGGTATAAGCAGCAGCAATTTATCATTAAATAGTACCTCATCATCAAATTTTACGGCAGCAGGGACAGGATTCATGGACAGTTTTAAAACATTTGTGGAAAATGCTGTTCAGAATGCATTCTTCCAGGATCCTGATTTCAATAAAAGTAAAACTGTTGTTAGCAAGGGGTCGTCTCAAACACCTCCTGCTACAAGCACAACTACTACAAGCACCGATGTAGTAGTAGAAAATCAAGAGAGGCGAAAGAGTGATCCCATACAATTATCCTCGTCAATGCAGAATGATGAAACTGCATCATTAAGTACACTTAGTAGCAGTACAAGCAGCTTGAATAGTCATGTGACTTTAATAGAGACGATAAATCGTGTCGCTAACGGACAAATGGATACAGACAGTGATACACTTAGTGCTCCTAGTCCACCACCAAATGTAAAATCAGATTCATCACCACATAAATCTGCAAATCACCCTAAACTGAAGAAAGCATGGCTTCAGAGACATTCAGAAGACAAAGTTTCCACTAAAACTTCTCCGCTTTTTCATGATGAAAATTCAGAGAGTTCAGTCAAAAGTGAAAAGAATGAAAAAGGCGAAGTAGTGAAAAATTGTTATGTAAATTGTTCATACATATCTCCCAGCAAAGAAGGTGGTAGTAAATCTCCAATTAGTGCTCTAAAGTTGCCAAATGGTAATGTGAAGGAAGGAGATGAAAACGAATCAACTACGTCAGCTTCTGAAACAGAAACACAGGTAAGTCAAATTCTCCATATTTTGTCTGTAAACTTCAGTTTTAAGACATAAAAAATGGAGGGAGCTGATGACAATCGTATAATTACCTGAAAACAAACAATGCTGAAAAAAGGACAAAACAAATATATATTCAATAGTCACTAAATAACCATGTATGACTTGCCAGCAAATGCTCTCTGACATGTTTCACCCCTGCCTTCATTGTTTGCTTAAACATAGAAAGGATATTGAGTAAATGCACATGCGACAAAGTCTCTACAAATACATTGTAGAATCAATCAATGGAACAACGCTTTTATTGTTGTTCTTCATCTTGAAGTAACCATGAGGCCTTAAACAATGAGCCTTGCTCATTCCATTGTATGTCCATTGTTTAATGGTTCTGTTTCATTTCTGTAGTTCAGACTGCAGATTCAAAAGTATTTTGGTCTCAACGTATTAGATGAAAAAAAAAAAACTTTCATAACATTGAACACCAAAGTAGGCCATCAAGGCTTCCATTGAAATTATTTTACAATACTAAATATGGTCTATTTTAGAGGGATTCACAAAAGTACCTGTTACACCCCTGTATTGTTATAATGAAGTACTAGCAATTACTGTCATGCTAAAGAAGGTTCTCCACATTAGAATCGACCATCATCACTTTGTCTACTTAAGAAACAAAAAAATTTTGACATATACTTCTTTTTTATGATAGTCTGCCAAAGTTAACCTCCTTGTACTAAAACATCAACATTTATGTCAGAAATTATATACAGGTTAATTTGAGAAGTGGTATCATCACTGTGTTGTCAGTTTCTTCTACCATTAAATATGGCTACTTGTTTACATCCTATGAAATTGATCAAGAGTTGATGATGCGTTACAAATGCTGTTATATTGGAATATTTGCCAAAGAATCTTACAAGTTACATAAAAGAAATCTCATCAAATTGAGATTTTGCCAGACTGATCAATTACCAGTATCTTGCCAAAAAATGCTGCTATTTTTTAGTGCCTGTAGTGGTGTAATTGAGCTAAAGTATGTAGGTTGCATACATGTATATTTCATCCTGGTAATTATTTTATTTGACAAGGCTTGATGAATGATAACGCAGTCTGCATATATTTTTCACTTTATATGAATAATGTATGATTGTTTGGGAAATGTAGATATATCTTAAGACATAAACGTAATGTTAGTGATATTATTGGAACCACAAACAAGGGCTCATTGTTTCTGCATATCTTAGTATAGTTTTGATTGTAATTCCAGAAATATGTGAGCATGAGCTTTTATGTTTCAGTGTTATTTTCAAAAATCTGTTCTTCGGCTTCTTCCCCACTCTCTTTTGTACAGATTTAAATCCATGGATCTCCTGTTTTATACATGTTAATACAAAACAATGGGGAAATTGCTTCTATAGCTGATCATCATCTTGAAGTCGCCATGAAGGATTTACTTCTAACAACAAATCATGCAATTGAATAAGCAACAAGCCTCATTTGCCATGGTTTAGTGACCACTGTTAACCTTCTGGAAATAGACATAAAAATATTTGTAAACACCAGAAAAAAACGTGGTGTGAAATGTGTTAAAAACAAATGCGCTGCATAATGGGACAAACAATGACGGATGCAAGGAATCATGGAGCAGTTGCTCCATGATTCCTTGCATCCATCATTTATGCAAACAAGTATCATTGCATTGTTCATGTTAGAAACAAAAGGGCAAAACAACTATATGCATAGTTATTCTTATACAAATGTATAGTGTTTGAAACTCTTGTGCTCTAAGATCTTCAAAAACCAAAAGTTTTTTTCCCCTTATTTTGAGTTTATGTTTTGTGCACCATTTGTCTTGGTGACCAAAAATAGTCTTGATGCTGCTTAATCATGTTAATGGAGTTAAGTTCTTTTTTTACCAGATAAAAAAACTGTTCTATGGTCTTTGTACTTTATAGTTATTTACTCTGACCTTGTGTGACCTTGAGTGTGGGCTTTGTGCCAGATCTGGTAGTTATTATCTTGATTAGAGTTGGGAAATTCATCAGTGTATCGGTAATTAGATGTGGTGCACAGACAGTCCTAATTATTGGCCTAACTCAAATATAACAAGTCATTTAATTAGCTTCCATTAGTAGAGTATTTTACCACCTGTTTGTGGGATGAAATGTGCGAAAATATTTGATGGTTTATATTTTTATTCTTTCAGAGAAGTGAATTTCACACTTTTCATTGTATTGTTTAGGTGTTTGGATTTCTGGATTATAAAGATACATATTTATTTGTCAGGAAGTAGATGAGATTTAAAAGGATTATGGGATATTAAGATATTTATTGTCCTTTAAGTGATCCTTAAATTTTCTCTTGACAAGTATTTCCCTGTTCAAATCTTTTTTTTTAAATGTGAAAATAAAATAGCCTTCAGGTACCTCCTGGTCACAAGTACATGTATTTTCAGTAGCGTAATTCCTCCCAATGTATTTGTGTGAAAATTTATTTATAATTGCTATGTAAATGAGATTTCATGTAATGCTTTGGAAATATACATAATTTGAACTGAGAAAAGGACTGTTATTTCTCTGCCTAGGGTCATATATTAGATAACATTTTTCACACATACTGACTTGTGGAATATTTTATTAGTGACAAGGCTGATTGATTTCTTTTGTGACCTTTCAAGGTTACATGTTATGCTAAGTGAATACCATATCTTGTGTTTTTATTGAATAATATGTGCCCCAGGGTGATGTTAGAACATTAGAATTCATGAAAAGAAAGCCGTAAAACTGTCATGATCTTTTTCTACTTTTGGATATTGTGCGGTCTTCCTTTCTTTTAATAATGGCACAAAAATTTTGATTCATTGTAAGGATATGGTATAAATGAATGCAAGACAAAGTAATAGTCTTCTACAGGGTTAAAAAGGGGGAATATATATTATCAATTCTTATTTTTTCTTTTGAGGATATCCTAGTTTATATTCATGTCATTGTGGAACAGACAAAAAACAAAACCTCATACTCAGATTACACCACATACCCAGATATATTTATTCTAGACATGCTAGAGCTAAATTTTACAGGCAGGGATATGAATCTGTTATTAAGGAGGTGAAAAATTAGTTGAAAGCTTCAAAAATAATTTTTTTCTTCAGATATCCGATGGCAACCCTGGTAAAAAACGTCCAAAAACAAAGAAATCTAATCCTTCAAAGAAAACCAAAGTAGATTCCGATGAAAGTGGAAGTAATAGTGCTCCAAAAAGAAAAACCAAAAAACCTAAAGAATCCAAAGAACCTACAGAAAATAATCCAGTCACGGCACCACAACCAGTAAGTCATGTCATTTAAAAGATGAAAGGATCATTTGCTATGATTGAAAAAGAGTAATTGCTGTTTCTGGAAATAGAGTGCAATAATTAATAAGTGCATTGCAATCTTTTCAAATGTGATCCAGAAATCAGTTAGAGGTCTGATCCCATCATATTATGCTTACTATTGCTTAAAAAAACTTCATGATTTCATTAAAATGCATGGACAAATTTCCCTTCTCTAAGGTTTTATACCAAGTTTGTCATGCTGAATATAATGGATTGTCTTACTTACTTGCTGTATGTCTGTCACTCTGGATGAAATAGTTTGACTAGTGATGTATAGCTGCCTATGGTAGCAGCTGTATGAAGAAAATGAAATTTTATGAAACAGTTCTCATGTACCCATTTGTTGTATTGAATTATTAGTCATCTGAAATATTATGTAATGTTTATTTCCTTTGTACTCTCAGAATTTCTGAAGAGATAAGTTTCTATAAATAACTCTTTATCATTCCAAATAACATGACTACATTGTACTTCTATACTTAAGACCAGTTACCAGTGAAGTAAAATACACATATTTTGTCAACATGCTTAGCTTAAGTGACTTATTTTATTGTGAAGACAAATTTCATATGTTTTACAACCGATATGTTCAGAGTTTCTGTTTAAGTACCAGTTGTGTCATTATCATTTCACAAACACAATGATTGTCTATTTTCTCAGTCAATTGATTTCAAAAAGTACAGGGCCCCTTTGAGTTCAAAACGAGTAAGAAAAAGAGGAGATAATATCATTTTAACCTATTTGACTAATGTTAGATTTGATTAATGTATTTTTAAAATTGTCTTTGTATACTTGCAATCATGCCACTATTCCAATCTTACAACTACATTCTAAGCGGCTTTTGTTTGTTTATCAGCAAGTTACCGATTACACTATTGATATTTTATGTGATACAGCGCCATATCTCTACATATCTCCATATTAATAGAACAGGCCATTTAAACTAGAATGATTTTCTAATTCTCTTAAAGCAAACTATGTGTATAAGGAATATTGATCTGTCTGAGTATTTCCATCAGCCGTGTAGATTGATCAAATACGCTGTCTATTGTGTAAATTATTAATCTGTATCGAGCTTACTTGAAATGAATTCGCTGGGGGATTTAATACTCTATTAAGTCAATAGGGGGAGTTAAAAGTGTATTGTACTAAATACGGTAGCAATTCTATCCAAATTAAAAAGCTCTTGGAATTTATTTGATTATTGAAACAGGATGCCACTTTTTCTCTAGGGATTTTATGATGAATTTCTTATGTTAGATTATTGATGAGTTCTCAAGGGTTCTTGGTTGGTAAAAAAAAAGACAAGCAAGGCCCAACACAAGCCTAATTTGTTTTAAAGTGATTCATTTGGAGATGTTTTTAGAGCTATTTATTATGGTAAATGTCTTGTAAATCTTGCCAAACAATCACCCTAAATGTTAACTTTATAGTATGTTGTCATATTCATTTCGTCATGTATATTAATAGAAAATTTGTAATTTCGATACAATCTAGGCCTTTGATCTTGGTCTGGTAAATGTTATTGTCTTGTAATGAACAGATTGAAACTTGTTCTTTGAAATAGACACAACTCCAAACACATGTGTATGGTGCAAGATTATCTGGCAGACAAGATACAAAGAGTTGTGTTATGGTGACCTGTGTAGTAGATAAAGACCACCATGGCTTTTACATTTACAAATCAGTGCATCAATTGGGAATTCTTCAATAATTGAAAGTTTACCCCTTTTTAAATATACAACTGGAATACAACCATGCTTGGTACATTTTTATGTCCATTTTGCAATTACAAATAAGCAAAAAATGTGTAAACATAGAGTAAAATGTACTGACAAAAAAGTAAACAATAATTAGATACCATGTGTATTGAAATAAATAATTGCTATCCTAATAAAAAAATCTTTGTAAAACCAAAGAATGATACCGAGTGTAAACTGATGATAAGGCAAAATAAAAAAATAAATTAGCTTCTCAGGCCCCTGCTTCATCTCTTCTTTGGGAGCTTATTTTACTTTTTTATTCAAGTTTCAAATAAAAAAAAATTAAAATTACCTGCCTCATCACTTTTTGGGCGTTTCAGTAATGTAAAAAGATGCCTCATCATGATTTTGAACCAATAAAAATAAAAATCTTCTCCCTCCCTGCCTCATCATTTTTTCAGAAAAATGGCCTGAGAATCTAATCATTATTTTTGTATGGCCTAAATGTTTTTTTTGTTTTTTTTTGTTTCATGATGTCTGGTCTATTCTAGCTTTGTTTGCAATATAATGTTTTCCGATTTCAGGTTGTTTCTGATGTTGAAATGGAAGTCAGTGTAGAAAAACCCGTAACAAAAGAGGAAGAGTCTGTCAAAGTTGAAAAACCAAAAGAACAGGTACCAGTGGTTCCCATGGAAATAGACCAGGAACCAGTGAAGAAGGAAAAGGAGAAAAAGAAGCATAAGAAACAGAATAAAGAACAATCAAAAGAACCTGTAAAAGAACTGAAGGAAGTTCCCATCAGTATTTCAAAACCAGCTGAAACTAATCCTAATGGAGGTGTGTAAACTTTTTGTTTCACATTTTCACATGAACTACAAACTGAAGTTTAACTTTCAAGTACCATATTAGCTGAGCTATAGATAGAAATATTTTTACTAAAAAACACAACATGCCAATTGTTATACTCTGGAGAACACTAAAAAAATTGATAATTACAGAAATAAGTTGCATAGTGAAATATGTATGTAGTGTCCAAAAAGAATCAAGGTCGATACAGGTGATATGTAATATGAACATGCACCTGACACTGGTCCAAGTGTCAGAAAATATTTTTAACCTGTATGCTGTTATATACTATGTTTTTACCTGTAATAAGCCGTGGACTGAAGCCAAATAAATGTAAACAACATCTGCTTGGAATGTATGTTACAACAAGAATGTTAATCTGTTGCAGAAATAAAACATTAAATAATTTCTTCTTACCCCGTTTGATGTGTTTATCATTTAGGTTGGTAAACCCCATAATAAACTCGAAATCGTGATGTTATGTAAACTAACTGTTTGGTAACCGTAGCTTTCAAAAATTCCAAACATTGTTAAAATTGTACTAAGAAGTTGAACTTTAAAAAAAAAAGGTTTCAATTTTTTTGAAAACTTTCCAGATGATCAATACCTTAAATAATTAATGGTTGGTTCATTTTAAGGTCATCATTGAATAAACCAATATTTGATACATTTAATTAATTTTTGTTATGTTTATTTCATTTTAGGGTCATCGTTTAATAAACCATTGGTCAAAGCTTCAATAGCCACCTTGAAGAAGACTTGTCAGCCATTCCTACAAGATGGGTCATGCAGTGAAGTTACACCAAAATTGATGAAATGTAGAGAATGCAAGATGACTCCAAATCAACGCAGTAAAAAGTTGCCCAACATTTTCTGCCGTTTTTATGCTTTCAGAAGGTAAGTTTGATTTGTATTGAATGTTCAACAGGAACAGACTTTAATCTAATGGTTCTGCAGCAGGGATTTCCGTAATGATTGTTTGTGAATTATTAGTCCCCAATAGTTTCTGCAAAAGGAACTTTAGGTTTGCACTCTGTCTTCCGTCACATTCTGGTTGTTTACAAAATGTGTTCAGTTACAGATGACGAAAGTGCAAAAAGACACATTTTTTGCTGTTTTTGTAAGGCATTATCTTGCCTCTGGTTGCCCCATAATGGTTTCATTTTTATTTTTGACAATGTCGTAAATTTCCTTTAAAGTACAAACAAAGATCAATTTTGCCAGCCTTCTATATGCACTCACAATAATGTGTTTTATTAATAATGAAGTCTAATTCAGGAGAAATAATCTAACGGAATCCTATTACCGACAATCTGTAATTTAAACTACTCTAAAATATGTATCACATGATCAGAGGTAATTTATAATTTAGTCTAAAACCCACACAGGATTATAGTTATCAACACAATAAATATTATTGATTTACGCAGTTTGGTATTAATGGACATTCAATTAGACTATAGCACGATTTATATTGGCAAATGAAAACTTGGTCATGGAATTCAATTTAAATTGATTATTGACAGTTTTAAATGCGGCTAATGTAATTGTTGTCACTGTTCAAGGAGAGATTTTGTACTCAATTAAGAACATAAGTGGTGAAAAATTATTGATGGTTGACTTTTTTTCTCCCTTTTTAATTCTGTCTGTTCTGAATGAGGGGCCGATTGGTTTATTTTGTTCTCAGTGATCGAGCATTTCAATTCCCCGTGATTCGTTTTCCATTTCATTAATTTGTCGTGAATCATTATGAGAACATTGTTTGATCCATACATGTGATTTTTAAGGGCTTCTTTAACCTCCCGGAATTCCAGAAATATCTCCCGGAAAATCGGCTTCCAGCCAAAATTTTTAAAAATGTGAACAAAAATCGCCATTTAGGAAAATTCCCAAGTGATATAATTAGCCTATAGTTACATGACACTCCTAATCTTTATCACTGTAATCTAATTGTCCAAACTGACACTTAAATTACACCTGTAATGCTAATTAAGGGATTAGGTCTGTTGTAAACAAACGCCGTTGGTGATTTGTTTACCTGTGTTCCCGGGCATGGTATCACTAATTAACGGTCAATCAGAAAAAAACCTGCTCACCTGTATAGCAATTAACTATCAGTTGTTTAAAATTATTAATTCTTTGAACATGAAAATCTTTCTTTCAGCAAATTTTTCATAATTAACAGGTCAAACTTTCCCTTTGATTACATTGATTTTTATTTACAGATCACATTTTTTTTAGGGTTGGGTTATTTCCCTTTAAAAATTGTCTTTTCCTTTCCATTAATTTATTTTTTAGAATTGAACTTTTGCTGAAATGTGCTTAATCAATATAGCAGAAATTTTTATTTTCCCACTATTTTTGCCAAAAAAAGGGTTTGTAAACGTCATTTGTTTGATATTTTGCAAAACAATTTTTTAAAAATTACTTATTTATAGAAAGTAAAACTATAAGATATAGAAATTTAAAATGGTATGTTGTTGACTGCTGAAAATTTTTTCTCATTTGCAGCTAAATGAGTGCAAACTGCAATGATAAAATAATTTTCTATTAAAGTTTACATCAAGTTATCATAACATATAATCCCTTAACAGCATCACTGAAAACTTAATCTGGTACAATGGTGTGCATAGTTAAAAAAAACATATAGCAATTATAAATCATAAAAATAAAATCTTCATAGTACACATTGCCCTGCGAAATTGATATGCAAAGTGACTAATGGTCTCAAAATCCTAGCTTAATCCCTGGCAGTATATATATCACAATGCTGAAATATGGCGATTAAAAAATCTCCCTGATTTTACCTGAGAAAATGGCTAATCTCCCTGAAAATCAAGGCTGTCTCCTGCATTGGCTCCAGAGACCTATCACATGTATGTTGATCCGTGATTGACAAAATGAATTTCCCGTGAACTGTGATTGGTCCAAATAATTTTTTCTTGATTCGTGATGAGACCCCCCATCAGGCCCCTCCTTAATCTAGTTCTTATGAAGCTACAAAACTAACGATTTTTAATGAAACATCAAAGCAACAAAAAAAAGTTAATTCAGAACTAGCGATTAAAGTCAACAACATATATCATGATTATTACCCAGTAATCATCTTTTTTAGCAGACATGACTTCGGTTTCTTTGACGAATTCCTCTAAGGCTTTCTGTAATTACCAACCAAGTCTGTATTGAGCTTAGGTCAATCAATTCCTAGAATTTCAAAAACAAGTTGAGGTTGCTTGTACCTTAAAACGTCTTGTATTTAAAATCATAATTACAAATGTGATAAAATCCATTAGAGATTTCAATGGCTATAAAACATTTAGTGCATATTTTAATTACCCTTTGTTTTCATATTTTCCCATTAATTGACTGTTTTTATCTTGTGTATTGATTTTTATATCTGACATATTTGTTGAGTTATGATAGCCTGGCTTGTCTGTTTCATGTAATTATGGTAATATAAAGGCGTATGTCATTAATTATGAAATAGACAAGTACATCATGTTATTGCTTGTTTATTTTTAGCTTCCCGTTAGGTAAACACTTGTAAAGTAATCCATTATAGTCAGGGAAATGCACTCTTTAAACATTTTAATGGCTTGCTATAAATATTTTATACACCTTCAACATAAAAGAAATTCCTTTAGGCTATTTAAATCCCAGCCTGAAATTCACAATTTAAAATTAAATGCTATTAATTTGTCTGTTTCATCTGATTGTACAATCTTTTAATTATTTTTGAATAGAAAGGAAAAAGTTCATATTTGGAATGCAATCAATTTTAACTTTTCTTTCATATTTGGAATGCAATCAATTTTAACTTTTCTTTGTAATTAATACACTTAGAAAATCAAATGAAATATTAAACAGATACATTTAATATTAGATTTCATTGATATTCCTTTCAGCGATGACAGTTCATATTTATACAGCATATTCTGTGTCATATTTTATGGATAACATGCATTAATAATTAAAATTCCCATTGTCCGACCTAAGTGACCAGTGTAATGGTTTTAGGTGTGAAATGACAAGTCCTGACTGGTTAAACAAATCACATGTTTGGTGTTTATAATAGAATAGAGAAATGTGTTTGGTTTAATGTGTCCACTAAGACTATTAATGGTGTATCAACTTGCTCCAGATACTTGGGGCTATGAAATACTATAAAAGTCAGTCCCTGGGTGAACTTGTATGTTGACATGATGAAATGACTATAGGATCATGGGAGACATTTGTTGGTTTTTGATGTGTTTGTGAAATTATTTAATTTGTGATATGAATGGTCTTTGTATTTTATTATCAAAATAATTGTTGTAATTTACAATTTATCAACATAATTGTTGTAATTTACAATTTATTTCTAGTTAAATCTATTCATATATTTTATGCTTATGTGGTAAAAAACATTGATTCGGTAAAAAAAAATGATTTTTTTTATCTGTGGTAGGATTTTTTTTTATCGTGGTAGTTAGTCAGACTATGTACATGTAGCGATGAGTAACGACCTTGTCATTAAGATGTAGTTTTTGTGTGGATTTCCAGCCTCTCTATAAATGACGATTGTAACAATGTCCAGGAAATAATCCAATTTCCCGTCAAAATTATCTTTCCTGATCCTTTGTCCTTGCCAATTGTCATCAAACTGAAAATTACGTCTTTGAAAGATGAAAAGTAATAGATCTTTGATAATAAAGTAAAATCAATTTATAAGTCATTGCAAGATTGACTTTTAAAATCTTAGAAATGAGATCACTTTCATGTTGTAATTTGTAGTTATTGAGAAATTGATTGCAATGTAAATTTCTGAAAAGAATCATTATCAGATTTTTATTGTAAAAGTTCAAGGCTAACTTAAATTGATATCTTTAGTTCATTAAGAAGACAATGAACTAAAATTGTAATAACAATGGTATTTATTTTTTTCATGTGTTTGTGCAATTGATCTCCAGATATCTGTTGACATGGACAAAATTGCATTGTATCATAATGAAATCTAAAAAGACCAGGTCATTAAACTCACTGAGGAAAATTGATTTGTAATTAAAGAAAACAATAAAATGAAATAAAATTGAACTTTCCATGGCAGTAATTATTGATAAGAATGGGCATGGAGATTACCAATTTCCTCATCAGTATTCAGACTCCATATATATTCTAATACACTGTTGCTTGTTTGGAATGGCCTTGAAGTCTGTTGAAGTATGTTGTTTTTGTTTTGCAGATTAAGATTTAGCCAGAAAGGGTTTTTGACAATAGCTGGATTCTCCGAATTGGAAGAAGCTGAAAAGGATGATATAGATCCGTGGCTTCCTCATACCCCAGTGATGGAACCCAAACTTGATCTGGAGACTTCCAAATATATTGCAGCTAAAGTGGGAGACAAATTCTGTGAATTAGTAGAACAAGAAAGGCAAGCCATGTCAGAAGCTGGTGAAGATGGTAATTAAATTGCTATTCTATATGTAAAATGCAAATTTAGGGAACATATTGATGAAATATGATTTCTTGAGAGAAATTTACATCCCATGTTATATCTGGAAGCAATCAACTTTCATTTTGACTTTTTCTTGAGCAATAAATACGAAAACTTTGCAATAAAGGGGTTATTTTTGTGCATCATGAATCTATTTGGTTTGGTAAAACATTAAATCAACCATCTGCTGAATTTCACAGGAAAAATTTTTCAATCTGTTTTATAAAGCTACTTGCAAAAGTTCCAGTCTTTGAAGACTGTTATGAATAGAGCACATTTGCCAAAATACTTATCAGAAAATTGACTCAAGGGATACATTTATCATTATATAAAAATATCTTGTTTTGAATGAGGTTGATAGATATCTGAATAAACTTTCATTGTGAATATGCATTTCTTGGTCAATATAGCTGATGACTTGGATGGAAATAAACCTGTAGCAATTGGATTTTGCCTGTTTTTATTAGGTTAAAAGAGGTTTCTCTGTAATGCAAACCTACTTCATGCACCCCAAAATGTTTAGCCACACNTTAGTAGAACAAGAAAGGCAAGCCATGTCAGAAGCTGGTGAAGATGGTAATTAAATTGCTATTCTATGTGTAAAATGCAAATTTAGGGAACATATTGATGAAATATGCTTTATTAACCAATCAAGGGTCCATTGAGGACATGATGACAAAACATAACAAAAATAATTATTACAGAGACAAATACACATATATAAATATATATATTTTACACTATCAAAATAAAGTGTATTCATAATATTAATAAAATAAAGTGATCAGAAGGCACCAGCACTGTGGACATTTGAAATATAGAGTACAAATTTCGCTATGGATTAGACAAGATTTATGATATATGATTTCTTGAGAGAAATTTACATCCCATGTTATATCTGGAAGCAATCAACTTTTATTTTGACTTTTTCTTGAGCAATAAATAGGAAAACTTTGCAATAAAGGGGTTATTTTTGTGCATCATGAATCTGTTTGGTTTGGTAAAACATTAAATCAACCATCTGCTGAATTTCACAGGAAAAATTTTTCAATCTGTTTTATATAGCTACTTGTAAAAGTTCCAGTCTTTGAAGACTGTTATGAATAGAGCACATCACTTGAACATTTGCCAAAATACTTATCAGAAAATTGACTCAAGGGATACATTTATCATTATATAAAAATATCTTGTTTTATTCAGATATCTTTGATGATAGACTTGAATGAGGTTGATAGATATCTGAATAAACTTTCATTGTGAATATGCATTTCTTGGTCAATATAGCTGATGACTTGGATGGAAATAAACCTGTAGCAATTGGATTTTGCCTGTTTTTATTAGGTTAAAAGAGGTTTCTCTGTAATGCAAACCTACTTCATGCACCCCAAAATGTTTAGCCACACTTAAAAGACCTAAATACATTACTGTGGAAAATCATGCTATGAAATAATATCCTGGTTATTGATGGATTTGTAGATAATGGGGATTCTTCTCTCAGTTCACAGAAAGTTTACCATGCCTATTTTATTAAAAAATAAGAACAACAAAAAACACAAAACTTGCTTTCTTCAGAATTGCAGATCATACTACAAATATGGCATTTATCATAAATCTAAAAATGATAAAAAGGGCAGTAGAAAGGGTAGAAAGTAAATTAAATAAACCAAAACATTTTAAATAATAATTGAAATTTTTCAGCCAAGATTGCTTGGAAGAGAGCCGTGACTGGAGTACGTGAGATGTGTGATGTCTGTGATACCACGCTATTCAACATGCACTGGGTTTGCCACAAATGTGGCTTTGTGGTTTGTCTAGATTGCTACAAGGTTAAAAAGAAACAAATTCAACGTGAGGAGACAGGAAAGATGGACACAGACGATACAGACAAAGAGGAAGAGCTGAGGGAGTGGTTAACATGTAGTTCTAATAGACAACAGCATGAGATTGATAAACTAATGTTGACTCAAATTATTCCCAGAAGTGGTAAATATTTTGTTAATTCACTCTACCCAGATTATACTTGATTGTTGAAAGATATGTTAAATATTAAACTGAATAAGGAAAATTATGAAATTGACACACGGTATGAATGACAAACAAAACAATTAGATAAGATAAATACTATAAATGCAAAAATTTTTATGGATGTTAATTTTGAGTATTCTAAATGTATAAACACTTCACATGGGGATCAATTTCCCTATGAACAAACACTTGTCTATTTCTGCACCTAAAAACCAAACTATTCGAAGTGGGATATTTTCTCCAAGGATTTAAGATGGCAGTTCTAGCGAAAATTACTCTCACATGAAAAGGAGGCAGAAACGCAAATTATTTATTTTTACCTTGGTAGGGGATGTTAAACTTAATTATAACTATTGCTTATACCTGAAAATTTAATAAAAATTATGGTGGTGGTACCCTAAATTTTGGCTTGCGTTCCTGCCCCCTGTACTTTTTTTCCTGGAAAAGCCCTAATGAGAAATATCTAAATGTTCTTCAAGTTTGAAGATGTTACTAAAAGTTTGAATTGAGCTGTCAGTGTAAATGATACAACACTTTGTCAACATAGTTTTTTTTTTTAAAACATTTTGAGATATGGCATGATAAAAAAGATTTTTCTATTTATACAGAATAATACATGATTCCAATTCTTCATTGATTTGGATGTTTGATACAATGGAAGCAGCTGTTACCCAGTAACAAAAAATTGATTTGCAGTAAAGGTTATCTCTGAATTCAAGTACATTTTATCTTAGTATCAATATGATAGAAAAATAAATATTGGTCTTTTTTTTCAGCATTATGGGAAGTTGGAATGTTATTGCATGAAATGAGAGCTAATTGGAATCTTCCTGCAACATGTTCTTGTCAGAAAACCATGAACAAATTTCCACAGAAAAATGGAATAAACCAAGTATGTACATTGAGGTTACCAAAAAAAAAAATAAGTACTAAGTACTTGTGATGGATAACATGGCAAATAATGACAGAATCATAGTACTCTGACTCACACCATTTGTCATACAAGTCCTATATTTTGATGGATATGTACAGCTGTAAAAACAACAGGTGTACAAACTGTATACCTGTCGTATATTTCACCAAGTTGTTAGTGTGTTCATTTCATTTAGGACTACATGTACATTGCTTATGGGCTTTTTATATCAAATGATTAAATAGATGGTTACACTACTTGTACTTTAATAAATGGATCTAATAAATGGATCACAAACTGAAAAAAACTTTTTATCATTTTGAACTTTATAAACTCCCACAGCACTCATTTGGGGTGTCGTATAAGGTGTCTTCAAAACGCATACAACAGTTCCTTTTAAACAGATTATACATATTGTCACTGTCAACTTCAGTTTATAGCAGCGAAACATTAGACAGCTTTGATTGAGATTAATTTTAAAGTTTGAATTTTGTTCCACTGAGCTAGGACAAGCAAGAATCAATCAACATTTATGCTTGCTTTCTCCTATGTGAAATTTGCTATTTTATACTTCAAAAAAGTCCAAGACAGTGTGATGCAAGAAAAAGATAGCATTAGTTTTGCTTCTTGAGCTAAGATATTAGCTACAAGAGCTAAAATAAACATTAGTTTTGCTTCTTGAGCTAAGATATTAGCTACTAGAGCTAAAATAAATGTTGTACATTTTGCAATAAAATAAATAAAAACGGATATAAAATAAATTGCACAAGAAATAAAATATTCAATTAGTTAAATTTTTTTTGCAGCAATATGTGAAGCAAGCTTTAGAACATGGAAAGAAGTTAGTAAATGGTATAGATGATCATGGAAAATCCTACAAAGGAAATAAAAAACATAATGGCAATTTTAAAACCCATAGTTATAATCCAGACAATTCATCACCTCTTAGTTTACTAGCTGATGTAGCCTCAATGGACTCTGAGAATAGTCGTGATCGTAGTGAATCACCTTACGGTAAAGTGGATAAATATGGAAAATCTTACAATCCCATCACAGAACCTGTTTCTCCTATCGGAGGGGGACAGGGAGGAGAAAATGATGGAGAAAAGAAAAACCCAGCAAGTTGTTCAACTTTACGGGAATTATTGACTAAAACAGCAGGCAGCAAAGTGAAATCAGGTGAAAGTAAAAAATCCAAGAAATCGGGAAATACCCTCGATGACATTATTCAGTCTGTGGTAGAAAAACAATTACCGAAAGATACAGAAAATAATAATCCAATAAAATTAAGGCATTACATTCCAAGATTTGGAAAAAGCAGTGGCATGATCGCAAGGGATGCCCCTATTCTCAAACATACATTGACAGAAACTAGTGTTCTTTATCCAGATGTTCCTCATTCGTGGCTTTGTGACGGGAGATTGTTAAGACTTCACGATTCACGCCATAAGGGAAATATCAAAATTTTTCAAGAACAATGGAAGCGGGGTCAGCCAGTTTTAGTGTCGGGCTTGGATAAACTTCTGAATCCAGGATTATGGCGACCCCATGCATTTAGTAAACAATTTGGTAAACTGAAAAATGATTTGATAAATACACGGACTGGATGTGTGTTAATTGGTCATCCTATGGCTGATTTCTGGGATGGATTTGAAAAGCTCCAAGGTAAATATGAATATATTTGTTTACTTGTGATTTAACCTTTTACAATGGCTTCACAATTAGCCGCATAGAGAGTGTTTATGCAGTAAAATCAATCAGACAGCATTTTACAGTGGATAATGAGAAAATCAAATTTGCATTGCTCATGCCTTTGAATAAGATCATTTGATTGTACAATAACTGGTTCATTTATGCACTAGCTTTAGTCTTAATTACTCCCAGTCGCTTTCAAAGAAGACAGTATTCTTTGCAAAAATAGACATTATCTGAGGAAAGCTTTGTAACATTGTTTGAACCATTGTATGTTGTCTGTATGGAACATTTATCAATTTCTTTGTCTGTCTGTATTCAGACATTTTATTAGTTATATAGCCTAGAAATATTTGCTGCAATGTTGAATTAGAAGCATCTATTAGTTCAAATCTCTTGAAATTTTGCAGCAATGTTCTGCCAGAAATATCTATAAGCGTAAAGCATGATATCTTCAATATCTACATTGTAGCCTTGTCATTTCAAATATCGGATTTTGATAGTTTTACCACATCTCTTAAAAAATCACTGGTATAGTGCTTGCTGTGATCACAAATATTTGCTCTTGGGTTAATTTGTTGAATTTTGATTTTATACAATTTGTTTGAACTTGCTTGAAAGACAGTGAACATTTGTAGGTATTCTGTAAGAGGACAAAAGATATTTCTATTGATTGGAAGTTTTTAGGACATTTCATGCTTTTGTGGTCTCCTGGCATTAAGATTAGTTAAATATTTTTTCATGGTGAATGAAAGGATATGGAGTAAATGTACATGAGACAAAGTCTCTACAAATACATGGTAAAAACAAGCGAAGGAACAATGCTTTTATTGTTGTTCTTCATCTTGAAGTCACCATGAGGCCTTCAACAATGAGCTTTGCTCATACCTCACAGTAAGCCTAGCACCAGTTTGAGCGGAATTCTTTGCTAATTGTCGAACAACGCTACAATCATGTCTTTCCTTGTCATACCTATGACTCATCGTAATATTTTGGCAATTTTCAAACTTCTTGCTTGCTGTTGGAAGAAAAACTGTATTAGAATGGGTAATTCAAGAGGCCTTAAACATTTAAACTAGGCACAAAGAATTCATATCACCTCTCAAATTTCTTTTAAGATCTACATTTGTGAATATTTATAGGTCTAAGTTTCTTATCAATTTGTAAGAGATAAATAATGGTGCAATGATCCAATGTTAGGTAAACACCCTGTTTTCTATAGACTGCATAATAAACTTATCTATTTGATGTGTTTACCCTTCCAATAAACATTTGGCATGTTCAAGGATGATAAATGCATTGAGTGAAAAAAATTGTGAGAAAATGTTTAAATCATTTGCATGCCACTAGTCAAAATGGCAGCTTTTTAAAAGGCCTTTTTTCCTAGAGTGTATTGGTATTTAATTTATTGTTAAGTTGCTTATTTAAATAATATGCAAGCTAAGACGACTTGTCATAAATTATTATATGCATTTACATAATAATGGCCTAGATGTAGGACAAAGGTCATCAAAGGTTACATTTGAAAGTCTGCAGCATGTTCCCTTTGATGTGAGATTATGTAAATTTACGCTGATTCAGGCTAAAATAACAGATATGCATTTACACATGCATTGATTTCACATGCATTGGCCATGTGCTTCTAATTTCAAATCATGACTTAAGGATCATTTATTATGATTAATGGATTGTTGACAGTTATCACAGAATTCAGTTTCACATAGTTTTAATTGTGTAAATATCATATGTGCTTACTAATAAAACCATAACACCTTACACCCACTATGACCTTTGATGGATAAAGTAAGTCTAAAAAAAGGAAATCAAAAATATTAAACCTGTAGGGAGCTTTTCTGTAGTCTCATAACCCTTTCATTTTATTTTTTTAAAAGGGGCAAACACGGCAAGTGGCAGGGTTTTATATGCATATTGTTACTACTTTGTCACTTCATTAAAAACAATGTTTTGAACTTGACTTCATCATCAGTCCCAAAATTGTGCCTCCTACCTCAAATCATATATGGAAAATAATTCAAAATATAATAAGAATAACTTTCCCATTCTATGTTATTTACATATATATGCATTAGTACTATAGTCATGATAGTAAGACGTGTTGCCATTTCCAAACAAGAAATTGTAACCATAGCTCAGTTATTAAGACCACCAAGAACATATCTTTTGAGTCTCTCCTGAAAATTTCCAAGCTGTGTACTATACCTTATAAATTCATCAATTTATCAATCTTTGTATTATTAATGGCAGACATTTATGTGTAGGATAGTCAGGAAAAACCTTGGTTTGTTGTATTCATGACTAAGGTATAATATTAACAACACTTCAGGGATTGATTTCTAGATAATGTAAAAACCGTGTCAGTATGTACAACTACAGAAAATTCCTATTTCACGATTTTGTTGTTCACACTTGATAATGCTTTGAATAAGAGAAGTCTTTTAGTTTGTTTGTTAAATACCCCAAAAAGTGGTTATTTTCACTGGTTTCTAATTTTATGAGTTCTGTCAAAATAGCTTTGATGTGGACTGGATATGCTGAAATGTTATTGATTTTCTCCATTTGAATTTTTTTTTCTGTCAGATGTGCAATTTTCAAGTCCTCAGATATCTGCGAAATTGACCACCTACATAATATGTTTCTACTGCATTATGTAACCACATTCATTGTGACCATAAAAAAAGACTTGTGTTGACACTTGCTTATATCACAGAACTAAGCATTGTTTACTTACCTAAAATGGAATACACAAAAATTATATGTAATGGGTACTTATTAGTATATTTTCTTTTTTAGAGCGATTAGTTGATGAGCAACAAGAACCCATGCTTCTAAAGCTGAAAGACTGGCCTCCAGGAGACGATTTCAGTGACATAATGCCAAATCATTTTGATGATCTCATGCAAGCTTTACCACTGCCAGAATACACTCATCGTCATGGAAAACTTAACTTGGCATCTCGTCTCCCAGATTTCCTCGTCAGACCAGATCTTGGACCAAAAATGTACAATGCTTATGGTAGGTTTAATATGAAAAAGAATATCCTACGATATCCTGTGCATTAGGACACAAGACAGTTATGAAAAAATTGAGTTTCCCTACATTATTTATTATCTATTATCTTGTTTATTGAAGCAGGTGTTTAGCTCTTATTGGAAAATTTAATATATACCCAGCCAACCCCACCAGTAAAACTGGTTGTCACGATCTTTATATATAGAGGTGAAAATAGAAGGCGATATAAATCTTATATCAAATCAATATAGTGTTGGAAACGTTTTACGACATATTTCAAATATATGTTATCCTGTAATTTATAAGGTCAAATTCTAGAGAGGTCATTTTTCTTGGATATGTCTTGATTGGGAATTTAGTTTTGAACCAGGACTGAAATAAATGAATTGTCTATAAATGGTTTTTAGTGGAATAAAGTTCGGAACCAAGACTGAGGTAAATGATTTATACAGTGAAACCTGTCTAAACCAAACCCTGACTAAACCAAAAACCTGTCTAAACCAAACACAATGTAAAGACCTTTTCTATCAATTTCTTTATATTTTGAACCTGTGTAAACCAAACACCTGTCTAAACCGAATGAATTCTTCACTCCCAGAGGGATTCGGTTTAGATAGGTTTCACTGTTCATGTATTTCAGTCAAATTTTAACACATAGCAGTAAGTTGAAATTGATGCTCAATACGAAGACCTTGCATGTTGCTAATCGTCCAATTGTATTGTAGGCTCTGCACATTTTCCTGCTGAGGGTACGACCAATCTCCACTTAGATGTTTCTGATGCTGTTAATGTAATGGTGTTTGTGGGAATTCCTGATGATGGTCCAGGTGGAAAGAATGTACATGAAAGTGCTGCTTTACAGGCAATTGACAATGCAGGATGTGACATCATAACTAAAAGACGTGTGAGAGAGGTCTATGAAGTACCAGGTGCTCTATGGCATATCTTTGATGCCGTTGATGCTGATAAAATAAGGGATTTTCTAAACATGGTATGATTTCTCTCAGGCTGGTAACCAACAATTATACTTAACTCAATTTATTAAATTCACAAGTTATGACAAATAATTCACACATTTATTGGAGTAGATATGAATGAAAAAAAATCAAAATAAACAAAGAAAAATAAAGGGATTGGATTAAATTGACACAGGACAAAATCCCTTCTTATACATAGTAAAAGGTAAAGCAAATGGAACAATACATGTACTTTTGTTGTTGTTCCTCATCTGGAAGTTTGTAGAATGTTTTCATTGTCTACTAAAAAAAAGGTTTTCTAGTTTGAATTTTCCTATGGAAAAAACCAAAACACTTAACCCTCTTAAACTGACCTTTGGAACAGTGCTTGTTCAAACAAATCATGTTAACAGATTGAATAGAACTATGTTTAACCCTTATCTTAATTGTGGAAATGTTGACCCAGATTAGGTTTGTCTCTATCTAATATAATGTTTACATTTTGGGGGACTATAATAAATAAAGAATCAGATATAACAATCAACTTCTGACAAGTCTAGTGTCATTAAAGTTATACAAACATAGCTGGCATGTGGCGTCCCCAGGTACATTTATGGAATTTTATTGTAAATGATATAGCCTACGGTCATGTGATTTATCAATATCCTTTGTTTGAAAAAAAGTCAGGTAAACGGCAGTTCAGTAAGAGAACAGCAGTGGCGGATCCAGACTTTCTGCTAAGAGGGGGCCTGACCAAAAAAAACCCCTAGGAATTTTAAATATTTTCCGACCTAAGGGGGGGGGGGGGGGGGGGGGCACCCGCCCCACCCCCCCACCCCCCCTAAATCCGCCACTGAATAGGGTAATAAGAGAATGAAAGATTTTTTGCATTAGTCTGTATTGAAGATCATGGATATCATTTTTCGTAGTGAGAAATGCTGTCATCTTGGAAATGCAATTTTCTAACCAATATCTACCACAGAGACTTGTTTCTATATTTTCTGTTTTGCACCTGGTTACCTAAATTGTTAGCCAATCTTTGATTCTTTTGACATTATACTAAGGGTGGTGGAAAAATGCACTTATTTACATTAATCAATTTATTATCTGTTGAATATCTTGCAGCAGCATTATTTGAGCATGTTTGTTAAAAGACATACAGAAAAAAATTTAAAATAGTTACCAATGGGTCAGCAGGTCATGAACGAATAGTCATTTCATTCAAATCGTCCCATGAGCAAAAAATATTTTTCATGAGACTTTTGACAAGAAAAAAACATAGATAAAGAAAATGAAATCTTGAATAAAAAAAAAAAAAACAAAATACTGATAATTATATCTATGAAATCAACATGTTCAGTACATGAATATATCAGAATTAAAATATAGTGTACATAACAAAATTCTAGAATATTTTAACCTTGATATGTTCTTTTTTTTTGTTTGATCANTCCCAGAGGGATTCGGTTTAGATAGGTTTCACTGTTCATGTATTTCAGTCAAATTTTAACACATTGCAGTAAGTTGAAATTGATGCTCAATACGAAGACCTTGCATGTTGCTAATCGTCCAATTGTATTGTAGGCTCTGCACATTTTCCTGCTGAGGGTACAACCAATCTCCACTTAGATGTTTCTGATGCTGTTAATGTAATGGTGTTTGTGGGAATTCCTGATGATGGTCCAGGTGGAAAGAATGTACATGAAAGTGCTGCTTTACAGGCAATTGACAATGCAGGATGTGACATCATAACTAAAAGACGTGTGAGAGAGGTCTATGAAGTACCGGGTGCTCTATGGCATATCTTTGATGCCGTTGATGCTGATAAAATAAGGGATTTTCTAAACATGGTATGATTTCTCTCAGGCTGGTAACCAACAAATATACTTAACTCAATTTATTAAATTCACAAGTTATGACAAATAATTCACACATTTATTGGAGTAGATATGAATGAAAAAAAATCAAAATAAACAAAGAAAAATAATACATAGTAAAAGTTAAAGCAAATGGAACAATACATGTACTTTTGTTGTTGTTCCTCATCTGGAAGTTTGTAGAATGTTTTCATTGTCTACTAAAAAAAGGGTTTTCTAGTTGAATTTTCCTATGGAAAAAAAAGGAAAACACTTAACCCTCTTAAACTGACCTTTGGAACAGTGTTTGTTCAAACAAATCATGTTAACAGATTGAATAGAACTATGTTTAACCCTTATCTTAATTGTGGAAATGTTGACCCAGATTAGGTTCGTCTCTATCTAATATAATGTTTACATTTTGGTGGACTATAATAAATAAAGAATCAGATATAACAATCAACTTCTGACAAGTCTAGTGTCATTAAAGTTATACAAACATAGTTGGCATGTGGCGTCCCCAGGTACATTTATGGAATTTTACTGTAAATGATATAGCCTACAGTCATGTGATCTATCAATATCCTTTGTTTGAAAAAAAGTCAGGTAAACGGCAGTTCAGTAAGAGAATAGGGTAATAAGAGAATGAAAGATTTTTTGCATTAGTCTGTATTGAAGATCATGGATATCATTTTTCATAATGAGAAATGCTGTCATCTTGGAAATGCAATCTACCACAGAGACTTGTTTCTATATTTTCTGTTTTGCACCTGGTTACCTAAATTGTTAGCCAATCTTTAATTCTTTTGACATTATACTAAGGGTGGTGGAAAAATGCACTTATCTACATTAATCAATTTATTATCTGTTGAATATCTTGCAGCAGCATTATTTGAGCATGTTTGTTAAAAGACATACAGAAAAAAATTTAAATAGTTACCAATAGGTCAGCAGGTCATGACTCAAGATTCACAAACGAATAGTCATTTCATTCAAATCGTCCCATGAGCAAAAAATATTTTTATGAGACTTTTGACAAGAAAAAAAAAACACAGATAAAGAAAATGAAATCTTGAATAAAAAAAAAACCAAAATACTGATAATTATATCTATGAAATCAACATGTTCAGTACATGAATATATCAGAATTAAAATATAGTGTACATAACAAAATTCTAGAATATTTTAACCTTGATATGTTCTTTTTTTTTGTTTGATCACAAGATTTCACAAAAAAGTTCATAAGTACATGTATATATATTTTAATTGTAGATTGCTAAAGAGAGGGGAGAAATCATTGAGGCTGAACATGATCCAATTCATGACCAGTCATGGTATTTAGATGAAGAACTGCGCGACAGACTGTACAAGGAGTATGGAGTACTGGGTTACACCATTGTACAGTGTATGGGAGATGCAATATTCATCCCTGCAGGAGCCCCTCATCAAGTTCGTAATCTGCATAGCTGTATTAAAGTAGCTGAGGATTTTGTCTCGCCAGAACACCTCAACCACTGCTTTAGTCTTACACAAGAGTTTAGGAATCTATCAGACACACATTCCAATCATGAAGATAAACTTCAGGTAATTATTATTTTTTTATTTCAAGGTGATCCTCTACAGCTAAAAACTATTAAATTAAAAGAAATGTTCCACTCAAAATTTAGAAAAGAGGAAAACAGATGCCAGAATTTGTTCTGTTATGCATACTGCAATTACAAGTTATATTACTAACAACCACTGTACAAAGGGAGACAACTAAAAGTTTTATTTGACAAGCTGAAATATTTATATTTTTTTTGCACCAATATACACACATACCAGAGCAACTCTGTACAAAGGAAGACAACTATTAGTAAATTTGACCAGATTATTGAAAAAAAAA